>LNAC01000428.1:384940-455265 GCA_002007465.1 Ailurus styani
TTTTTTTTTTTTTGAGAGAGGCTTCTATTAGGCCAAGGGACACCACAGTAGAAGCAACCAGATTTCTGTGTGGCCTAACTATTTACTGGGCTCTCAGAGACAGAGATGTCTTAGCAGAAGGAAATCAGTACCAAGAGAAGGGATTGGCCCACTCAAGCTTACCGAGAGGGACTGGCTGCAGGGGCTGTCCATAAGAATGTGTCCATAGACCAAGTTAGGTTTGAACAATGAGAGAGCAGGAAAAAGGGAGCAGCAGAGTTAGAGGATGAAGCAAGGAGTGGGGTGGATGCCTTAGGAGAGGGAAAACCAAAGGGCCAGAGTTGGAGAAGGAGCTAAGGTAAGCAGAAGGCACATGTGTGGGAAGAGAGGGGTCAGGATCAGTAGAAGCAGTGACAGGGGCAGTGTGGGTGCAGGGTGCCTTTATTCCAGGAGAGAATCTTGCAGTTCCTGCTCCTCAAAAGTGGGGTCTCAAACATCGATGCATTTCCCCCAGAGCAAAGCCAGGACTTTAAAATGTTAGGCTTCTGTTAGTGGACGCTGTTTAGTTTCAACCCTTTCCTCCAGCTGGACTGGACCCTGCACTACACTGTCAAGATGCCACAAAAATTTCTGCTTCTTAGTCTTTCCTTGACAAATATGCCCACCACCACCACCTGTGCCCATATCAAATACTGTTGACTGATTTTGGTCCTCTCATCTTCTAAGCCAGGATGCTGTCTGAGAATTTTTCTTTCTGTTGAGGAAACCACAAGTCTGATACCTGTCATCTCTTCACCATACTTTTATTTTATTTTTTTACTTTTTTTTTTAAAGATTTTATTTACTTATTTGAGAGTGAGTGAGAGAGAGTGAGAGCGCACAAGGGGGGTAGGAGCAGAAAGAGAGGGAGAAGCAGATTCTCTGAGTGAGCTGGAAGCTGAACGTGGGGCTTGATCCCAGGACCTTGAGATCATGACTTGAGCTGAAGGCAGACACTTAACTGACTTGAGCCACCCAGGTGCCCCTTCACCATATTTTTAAAGCCCAGTTATCTTTTATGGTGTTTTAAGGTCCTGTTTCCTTTAGGAAGACTTCTCTGGCCCTCAAGAAACCTACCCCCCTCCAAATATCTATAAAACTGATTTTCAGACACTCTTATTTTTAAATTTAGTTGCATATTTCCATGGGATATGCTTTAGATCCTAATGCAATCTTTTTAAAATCCAGTTTTTCATGTGTGCACATCATAGAGTTCTGATTCTATTGGAAGGTACTTGAGGGCAGAGAGCATGTCTTATACATTTTAAGTTTCACATTTGCCACTAACAACATCTAGAGTGGCTCTGTACTCAAAGCATGTACCATATGTATGTATGAATGGATGGATGATGATGATGATGATGATGTGTGTGTGTGTGTGTGTGTGTGTGTGTGTGTGTGTGTGTGTGTGAATGGAAGAATTCTAGCCTGGAGGAATCTTGCATTTTCTGACTTAAACTTCAGAATCTTCTGTCCAAATGTAGCCCAAAAGGCTGGGTCAGTTTCAGGGCTAAGAACATAGTTCAAGTGAAGCATATGTTCATAGTCTCCAGGACCCTGTAGCAATACTCAGATGAAGAGAGGAGCCCTCTATCTTGTTCCTTCCTAATAGTACCACAAAATGGCCCTGCTGGAGACTTCCTGGCAAGCAGGGCACATTGAATGATCTGCCTCAACTATTTGGGTATATTACCCGATGAAAGAAATAGATTTGGGAAGCAGCTTTACCTATATTGTAAGGTAGGGAGTGAAGCTCCATTGACTCAAGTCGCAGAACACAGGTGATGCTTGCATTGCTTGCTTCAGGGACTGAAAAAGACAAGCTGATAGAAACATTGTAGAGTTCTGTGACATTATTTTGAGATTTCTTCATGGCAGTATCAAACTTAGTAGTTGAATTCTCGGTTTTTAGCTTGAAATACATTTCCTTAGGTTCTGGGTAACCTTGTACAGATGAGCAGGTCAAATTTATGATGCCAGAATTTTCTGTTCTATTAGAAGTTACCATTATTTCAGGTTGACTGAAGTTAGCTGAAAGCAGAATAAAGATACAAAAAAAGAAATCAGTCTAAATTTAGGTGTGTCTAGAAGACATCTGCAAATAAATGGCTCTGATCTGGGAACTTACCGGGGGCACACTTGGGAGCCTGTGGGTATCTAAAATGTGGGCTTCAGCCTGTGGTGAGAGCCACATACAGACCTCACATTTATTTTTCACGAATGGAGTTTTGGGCCATGCTTACTTCCTGCTTACCCAAATCAGGGTGAGGGGGGGTTCTCTGAGTGACAGGGGGGTTGAAATTGAGTCACCAAAGATTCACGATGAAGTCATTGCTCTGAGGAGTGGAGTTTTGGGACAGAGAAGTAGTCTGACGTTAGAACCCAGCTATCTCATGGGGTACATTGCAGTTTGCCAGACTAAGGAAGCAGAAAGGGACTGACACTAACAGAGTTCATGGTGCTGGCATGCTCTGGGCCATACCTTCTAGAAACCCAAGCAGGATAGTGACAAGTGAGTGGATGGGGAATTTGGATTTATCAAGCTTTCTTCATCATGTACTATAAGATGAAGGCCAACCCCAACCATTCTTAGGGAAAATGTATTATCTTAGTAAGCATAGAGCTTCTCTGTCCTAGTTTGCCATTCAGATTTTGATGGGTGTTGGGGATCACTGGCACCTAGCCCTTTCTTCTAGCCAAAATCCTTGTGATTCTTCAAGAATTACTATAGTTTTCAGGTTCTACATACTAATTTCTAATTTACTTTATTGTTTCTAAAACCAGTGATTTGCATGTCACCTAAGTTTTGCTGTATCAACACACTACTTAAGTACTCTGCTTGTACTTTATGTGGTCTGTAGAAAGTGTGGTCTGTAGAAGTAGCACTTCTACACCTCCTTAACAGTATCTGTGAAATCACAGGTTGGATAAGTTAGTTATTGTTATTCCTAATACGTTAAAATAAATATAATATTGTTAAAATAAAAAAATGATCATGTCCCACCTAAAACACACCCTGTTCCTCAATGGTATCTGGCCATACCTTGAATACACTTACTTATCACTTGGTAAAATGTTCCAAAAGTCCTGCAGCCGAGTTTGAATCACACAAGGCTTAAAAGGAAGACTCCTCATTCTGTTTTTACTTTTGCCTTTTCTTTATTCTATGGTTTCAGAATCACTTTGATCTGCCTTTTCCAGTTTCATCAAAAGTTAATCTGAATCTAGTAATCCCACACCTGGGTATCTACTTTAGAGAAATGAAAACTTATGTTCACACTTGTACATGTTTACAGCAGCTGTTTATAATAGCCCCAAACTGAAAAAATATCCCAATGTCTTTCCATGGGTTGAATGGATAAAATAGAATGTTCCTCAGCAATAACAAGGAACAGGCTTTTGATACATGCAACAACTTAGATAAATCTCAATGGCATTATGTTGAATAAAAGAAGCCAATTACTGATGATTCACAGACCTGTACCCCTGGGGCAAATAATTAAAAAAAAAGAAGAAGCAGCCAATTACTGTATGGCTCAATTTATGTGATGTTCTCAAAAAAGATAAGACTCTAGGATGCAAAACAGGGCTTATGTGTATGGAGAGGGTATGATTACAAAGCAATAGCATGAAGAAATTTTTTTAGGGTGATGGAAATGTTTTGTATCTTATTTATGGTGGTGGTTACATAAATCTGTACCTATGTTAACAGAACGGTGCATCAAAATAAAAAATAATTTTGTTGCATTATAATAAAAAGTCTGTAGTGATATTTAGGCTTTTCAAGGCCTGGACAAAAAGAGGAGCTGATTTGTCAGTTTTGGTATTATCTGTGCTGGGTTATTTCCCTTCTGTCTACTGGGCTCTTGGTTGGGCAGTGAGCAACTCATAAGTAGCCTCCAGGAGGTTGAAGGAAAAACCCAAATCAATCAGCTGTCACCTTTGCTAGGAGCTCTAGGCAAAGACTTAGTGGGTGAGAAATCTTGGACCAAGGGAAAAAAAATGAATGTAAAAGAGATCTGAGGCCTGTGTAGTTATAAAAAACCTTAATAATGGCCAAATTACCCGTGGTTTTCCCTTAGCTACATTAACTTTGTTCAGTTAGTTCTAGTTTGTCCCCAAAGCAAATTCTTACTGATCCTGTCGAAGCAAACTATAAAAAGTACAAAAGATTTTCAGTTCCTTATCACCAAACCCTGTATTCCCTTCAAATGGATTTCCCAGAAATGGCTGTCTCCTACCTTGTATCTACAGGTACCACCCCCCAACCCTCCCCCACCCCCAACATTTCTCTGCTCATTGCAGTCTCATCTGAGAAGGCCAGGGATCTGAAGGAGTCACTGAGTACATACCAAGCACTGACAGGTCAGAACTCATGTGGTACAAGGGAACTAGTCCTTTGGGCCCTTTATGATGAACAAAACATTGATAGGAGCCCTTGTCCTTGATCTGAGTGTTGTGGAGTTTCAGGGTCCAGTTGTCCTTGTCAAAGCTTGTGCGGCCTTTATACTTGGTATGAACATTTTGAGGGTTCTCTTTTCCTCTGAATAGCTCATACAGAACCAGCTTATTCTGGTCCTGCCAAAATACTACCAACTCATCCAGGCTTATGTTTTCAGAGTTTGTAAAATGGCATGGCAGTTCTCCAGTCTTGTTGAAATATACTTGACTCTTTGTGGAAGCAGCACCTAAAAAAGGAAAGGTAGAGATTAGGGAAGGAGAAACGAGATGGAAGAAGAAAAAAACAGCTCCATTTCTCTTTTATAAAATACCCAGATGCTATCTTACCAGTAATGATACTGAAGAACTAGGTATTAAACTCTGGAATGTGTGTACATACTGGCATCTGGAGAATGGGACTTTTGTCCTCACTCCACTGCTAACTAAATGTGGGCCTTGTGCAAACTGCAACTGCTATGAGGCTCAGTTTCCCTCTCAGTTTAATGAAGGGGTGGACTAAGTGTCCCAAGAATCTTTTTAGTACTATGGTTCTGTGAATTTAAATCCCAGACCAGGAAAAAACAGCAGAGTTAGACAACACATCCACCCATCTGTTAACATTCCTATAACCTGAATACGGATTCTCTTCACTGTAGCTGTTTTAAGATCCATTACTTCCACGCCATTACCCAAAGCTCTCCCTTCCCCTCCCCATCCCCTTATTCCTTGGCCTATTATAGTGAAAAGATTTCTGATAATGGTAACAAATTTAATATCTGCCCCTCCATTATGCCTTACTATTTGGGTATCACATTGAGTAATATATTTGAAATTCAAATAGTTCCCTTTATAGAGTTGATCTCATGAATGTTGCTTCCATGGTCAGCTTGCCCAAGGATGTAAAACAGTTTGGAAATGACACAGTCAACCAAAGCCTCTATTTTCAGTGACCTCTCTAAGCTCTTTCAGGGATCAGAAGGAGAACTGGGCCTTCTGATGGTTGTTTTGGGATTGTGGTGGTCAAAGACCATTTAGCGTACATGAATGAAATGCTGGAAATGAATCATAGATGAGAAGGTGAGGATGTGCTTTTGGAGTATTGGGGAAACCCCAGGTACAAGACCCTTGCTCTTCCCAGTATGCACTGCCACTGGAAATTTTTACGACCCCTGCAGGACAGGCTGGAAGAGTTCAGAGAAAGGCTTTCACTCCTGAGGACATATTGAGGTTTGTGGAAAGGATGTGTGCCACATAACTCCTTAAATGTGATCGGTTATAGGGTTTTGTAGGACCTATTCTGGGTCACAGAAATACTTGAGAGTTGACCAAGAAATTAAGTAGTGGTGGGTGAGAAGTCCAAGGTTAGTGGGAAATGCTGTTTCTTAGTTAATATAAAGTTAAATGTTGCCCTGGGGAAAATGTTAGGGTGGGTTTTGAATAAAGTTTCATCATTCCAGAATTCAGTGAAGAGTCCTTGACATTAAGGGGGATAGGGGAGGGATGTTGGTGAGAGAGATGAGAGGAGTTTCCTTTGAGGTGTTCTTTAAGGGCGGTAGGAGAAATTAAATTGATCTGATCAATGGGTTTCTCTTCTAAGAGGGAGTAGGACAAATAACAGTGGCATGCACTTGGCAAAACTGAACTGTCCCCAGAGTGGCCCAGTGAGAACACATAATCAAGATGGTTGGTGGTGATTTGGATTCTAAGGGAAGAGAACTCAGGCACCTGTGAGAGTCAGCACAAGTTCAAATCACTGCCTATTGCGTTGTGCTTGCTAGAAGCCTGTAAAGCACTTGGCGAGTGTAAACTGCAGCGTATGTACAGGATGTGTTCCCATATTGGAGGGTGGTGGGAAAATTTACCTGAGTACCTGGAACTGTGAAAGGGGAACCGAAGGAAGGTTTACTGTATTCAGCAATTGCCTTACAAGGCAATCCTGGGGATCCCGCTACTTCTTTGCTAAATTCTGAATGACAATGTAAGAGTGCCACCTGCTGTAAAAGCTTCTAGCAGCTTCATCTCTGGTTTTAGGGCAGATGACATAAGGGAGAAACCAAACTCATAGTTGGAAATTCTGCCAGTTAACGGTCAATGATATGTTATTGCTTACTGGTCAGTTGTGCCTTCTGGGACCAGAAATAGCTTCACCTTTGGCTTCTTCTCTCTTATTGATTTATGACTATTTCTCTGCAGAACCTCACAGTATCTTCTTTTCTTCCCACCGACTTTTTCCAATAGACCAATCTAAATTCTCTGACTCAGGCCCCCCTACCAAAGATTATAAGGGCTTTTCTTTACACCCATCTGACTGCCCCACTCCTCACCTACCAATCAAAAGTGTGGTCTGTGTTCTAAAGGCATGGGCACCACCAGAGGGCTGGTCAGAAATGTGGAGTCTCCGCCCCTCCTCCCCCACCACACCTGCTGGTCAGAACCGGCATTTTAACAATAGCTTAGTTTGGGAAGCTCCAAGAGAGGATCTCTACCTCTGTCTCCAGAATAGAACAGAGAAGGTAATGATAGGAAAAATTTGTTCCTATCTGTCCCTCCTCCTTCTCCCCTCACTCTGGGGTGGAAATCACTCTGAGGTCCATTTCGAGTGGAACTGAAAGTATTTCACAATTTGTACTCTATAGTTCCTCACCAACCACTGCCTTCCATGACATCACTCAGAGCTATACATGGTACACATGCTAATTCCTGATGATGTAGGGAAGATTTAGCTCAAGGTCTATTTTTCCTATGCAGCTTCAGTCCTCCCCTGTGATGACTCCACATCTTAGGTCACCCAGCTACTGGAATCACTGGGACTCCATTGGTGGGTTTGCATTGAGATTCTCTCCCTTGTCCAGGACTTGGGTAATAGAGAAGGTCTGGGTCTAATTTTAACTGGTTGCTGTGATGATGTCGGGAGCTAGGCATGCAAGATCCATTTAGACACCTCCCTAATCAGATAGAGAAGTTTGTTCCTTAACAATATACTGTTTGAATGTTACACAAAAAAACTATAGTCTTCTAACCTTGTGAGATCTCTGACTACACCTGGGACTTCAGTCTTCCCTGACCACTACCCCAGATGCACATTTTATACATTCAAGAACCATCTTTTTCTCATGTAACTATGGTTATCTGTGCTCATAAATTTTTCCTTTTTTACTAAACTTCCTTCAAAGATTTACTAGGTCCTCTGGAAATCTTATTCCATTGTAATAAACTCCTCTGCATCTTCAAGCTCCCCATCAAATATTTCCCACAAGGTTATGCTTTCATTGAAATCTGGCCCTACCTAAAGGACAACGCTTGTCCTCAGTCACTGCTCGTTTTAGCATACTTCACAGGGAACTTGAGCAACAACATCCTTCCCATTTTGAGGCGCCCACCTCTCTCACTGCTGCTAGCTACTAATCATTTGTCATTACTTCTTTGTTCACTGAGGATTTTGGCAGTAGACACAAGGTTCTTCTTTCCAACCAACTATTACTGTCAATTTGAGCTATTTCAGCATGGATAAATTCACCAACACCCTTGCTTCAAAGTTCTCTGGTCTTTTCCATTTCAAAGATCTTCATCCACAGGCTATTTCAGCAGCTCCTCTCCCATGACATAACCCTGAACCTTTTCACCAAGAACCCCTCTAATCTAAAATCTTAACTCTCAGTGTATCTTTCTTGGTCCACAAGATATCTTCCTCTAAGATTTGCACTTTATTACTCCACCAACATTTGTTCTTTGACTTCATCAAGATCTCAGCTCTAGTCAGTTTAGACCTTGCAGTGCTTTCCAAAAGGCTTCTCTGCAATGATGGGAATGTTCTATGTTTGTGTTGACCAACATGATGGTCACCAGGCACTGTAGCCATTGAGCACTTGATATGTAGCCAGTATGACTGAGAAAGTGAAGTTTTAATCTTTTTAAATTTTAATTAATTTAAATTTAAATGATCCCATGGGGCTAGTGGGTATCGTATTAGATAGCATAGCAATAAAATACCTTTCCAATCATTCTTTTGCTGATAAACTTGCTTTTTTGTGCAGAATTAATCCTAAAGACACTTCACTTTTGATCTACATGCTGTTCTTACAACTAAATGTCTGAGCAATACTGGAAGAAATTATTCAATTGTTCAGACTGATGATATTACAAACCCATTCCCATCCCATTTAATTTGTTCTGTGGGCTGGTTACCCTGCTTGTTACCCTCTCCCTTCCTCATCGCAGTTACTTCAGCAATTCCCTTTGCTTTTAGTTTCTTTTTCTCTTATAGTCAAACTCCCTGAAAGAGTAAGTAGCAATTGCTGCCTCCACCCCTAGCCTCTGCCCCAACCTCGGTTTCAAGACTTCCCTCGCAAAGGTTGTTAGCGACTTCCCACCAGTGCCAAATTCAGAGCTCTTTTCAGACCTCACTTTATTTGACTACTCTGTTGAATGTCAAGTGTTGGTCTTATCTCCTTCTGGAAACTCTCTTCCTTCCCATTCTCTGACCTCCTGGTCAGTTTTCTCTGATCAGTCCTTAAATGCTGATTATCTCAGGTACCTGTTCTTGATCTTCTCCTTAACTCTCCACTTTCTCTGGTTTTTCTCTTCTATCCCCCTGGATTCAACTGCCAGCTATAAGCTAATAATTCACAGATGCTTATTTCCATCCAGTCACTTTCCCTAGAGTTCCCGATTTCCACATTCAACTGTTTGCTGGATATTGCTGTTTATATAGCAGCAGATCCTCTCTTCCTCCCCTGTCCTCCATCTCAATGAAAGGTCCCCCCCCCTTGTTGCTGTCAGTACTTATCTGAATCATCTGTAGAGAGGGTCTGCACAGATGTGGCTGAGGAGACATAAAGCTATGATAACCAGAGCTAAACTCTAATATGGGTAAGAAAAGGGTGAGGAGACAGTATGAAGCAAAGAAAAGGGCAACCAGAGAAAAAGGGTTTCGTATTTATCCAGAGATCTTGGAGACATTATCTTTTAGGTATGACAAAGACTCTTTGCTTGATCAAAATTTATTTAGGCTCCCAACCCACTCCTCAGTCCATCTGTGCACATCCTTGTAAAACCCAGTTTTAGCAAGAACCCTGCTAAGAACCCAGTTTAACCAGAATCCCCAGCCTTGCTACCTGATTATGTTTGAATCTGATCCAGTTCCTCATCCTCCACAATCCCCCGGGTGATGTCTGATTACTCTGACCTGTCCTTAGCAAGAATCCTGTTAAGTGGGCTCGGGCAGAACCTCTCCTTAGCCTTGTTTCCCCCTTAATTTTCCATCTGTTGACCATCCCCATCCTGCCCCACCTTTCCCCTTGGCTATAAATTCCCACCTGCCAATGCCATATTTGGAGTTGAGCCAACTATCTCGCCCTCACTGTAAAATCCCTTTGTGGTGGTCCCTGTGCCTATCTCAACAGCACCCCCCACTCCTTGGATAAAGTCTGCTTTACTGTGTTTTAACAAGTGTCATCTAATATATATTTTTTCTTTAACAGTAAACTAAAGAGAGATCTTCTGTTGTAGAAGTTTTTATGTACAGTTTTTATGGCCTAAGTGATATTTCTGTTAAAACTAGCTTTGCTTTCGTTTCAAGTTTACCATGTATCCTATTATCTATATAAATATATAGGTAACTGTATATATTTATATATTATATATAATATCTGTATATGTTTTATGAAATATGGTCTATTAAAATTTATGAACCGTCATATAATGTAAAGTGGAAAACACATCATTATATGTTAAAAAACAACAACAACAACAACCCAGCTCCTTAAAAGCAGAAGCCATCAGGCCATACTACCCACAACCCCTCATGGCTGCTGTTGTTCATCTTCCTCCTAGGTGCCCCTTATTCACAGAAGATCTGCGTACGTGGCTTGCTGCAGCCAATTTCTCTCCTGCCTTCTCCTTCACTGCCCATCTAGGTGATTTCAGCCTCATGCACAAAGTGCCAAGCCTCTCACTTTCTTGTCCTTTTCCTCTCCAATGGTCTTGTTGTCCACTCTGCCCTAGCCATGTCTTCAT
Source organism: Ailurus styani (assembly GCA_002007465.1). Taxonomy (NCBI): domain Eukaryota; kingdom Metazoa; phylum Chordata; class Mammalia; order Carnivora; family Ailuridae; genus Ailurus; species Ailurus styani. Next base: position 395,414 of record LNAC01000428.1, read on the forward strand.
TGGACCAGACCCCAGACCAAAGTGCTCCCTCTGTATCTCCTAAAAACTCTCAATATTAAGCACCTCATCTTATTACCACTACCTCTCATATTTTCATTTTATTCCTTCTCCTACCACCACTTCATCAATTCTTTTGCCTCACTGAGATTATGAATTGGGATATTTTTCACTGGGTCTACAGATACTGACCTTGGTCAAGCCTCCATTACCACTTGATTGGATAATTGCAATTGCCTCCTAATTGCCCACTTTCATCCTTGCCCCCAAGTCTAGTTCCTCAAGCTGAAATCATCCTTTAAAATATATCTCAGATGACATAATTCTCCTGTTCTGAAGTCCCTGATGACTTCCCACCATAGTGAAAATTAAATCCAAATCCTTTCCCATCACACTGAAAACTAAATCCAAAATCTTTCCTTGGCCTACAAGGTCTCATGTAACCTGATCCCTGGTACCTTCCAAACTTCTTTCCCTCACTTACTCAGCTCCAGCCACACTGGCTTCCTTGCCATTCCTCCAAAATGCAGGCACACTCTGGGCGCCTGGGTGGCTCAGTGGGTTAATGCCTCTGCCTTCGGCTCAGGTCATGATCTCAGGGTCCTGGGATCTAGCACCGCATCGGGCTCCCTGCTCAGCGGAGAGCCTGCTTCCCCCTCTCTCTGTCTGCCTGCCTCTCTGCCTCCTTGTGATCTCTCTCCCTCTGTGAAATAAATAAATAAATAAAATCTTCAAAATGCAGGCACACTCTATCTCAAGGGCTTTTCTCATATTAATCCCTCTGCCTAGAAGACTCTTCCTCCGTACAATCTCATAGTTATTTCTTCACTTCATATAAGTCTCTCATAAAATGCTACTCCCTAGGGAGATTTCTCTGACCCTCTTATTGAAGATAGCATACTTGTCACTCTTTATTCCTTACATTGATTTATTTTTTATCAGAGTACTTATCATGACCTGACATGATGTGGTATGTTGGTTATTGTCTGTTTCTCCTGAGTAATCTAACTTCTAGTTAAAAACCTATGTTAATTTTTTTAGTCCTGATCCTAGGCAATTACAAAGGTTTTACCTAGCAGGCTTCATGGGGAGAAAACTGTCTTCCCCACACCAGACTTAGTGCACAGCCCAAGCACAGCAGTCTCTGATGGGAGTTGTAGTCAAAACTCAGTATCTGTGGCTAGTCATGCTCATTCTCATATTTACATTCATAGCCCAGGCACCTTCATTCCTAGACTTCTTTATCTGAGGCCTCTAGTAGTGGTCTTCTTCTGGTGCCTCTGCTGAGGCCTCCTTATGTTGGGGAGGAGGGAGAGCCTTGAAGACACTTTTTTTCGTGATGGTTCATTATGTCCATCCCCAACCCATCCCCTCGTCTTTCTTCCCCACCCCTACCCCAGAGTCCATAATTGCTGGAGCCTTTTGTTCTGGGCTCCCTCAACAATGAGAAGCACCCCCCATCTATGCTAATCCATCTGACCCTTGGTTGGCATGCTGTATACAAAGAGAAAGAAGTAAAAATGTGGAAGAACAGATTAAGAGTCATGAGCAGTTAGTCTGAGAAGCTCTAGAGTTTCTTGAGAAGAGAACGGAGGGAATGGTAGATAAACAATAGTTGAAGAAATAGATTGTGAATATTCATATTGAACAGGACATCAGTTCTTAGATCAAAAGTGCATTCTAAGTACAAGGCAAGATAAATGAAAAAAATCCACACCTAGAAATATTGTGTGAAGCTGCTAAATATAAAGCATAAAATATTTTTTCAAACTTCTAAACCCATTCCTTAAAAACTGGAGAAAGAATACCTATAAAACAATGACAATTAGACTGAACGCTCCTTAGCAACCAAAGAAGACAGTGGGCCATAACTTCTAAATGAATAAAACACACATGTGCATGACACACAAAAAAAGCAAATTATATCTTCAATTCAATGGACTAATACAATTTTAATAATTATAAAAATGAAAAGCCACCTGGGTGGCTCAGTGAGTTAAGCCTCTGCCTTTGGCTCAGGTCATGATCTCAGGGTTCTGGGATCGAGCCCTGCGTCGGGCGCTCTGCTCAGTGGGAAGCCTGCTTCCCCCCCCTCTCTGCCAGCCTCTCTGCCTACTTGTGATCTCTCTCTCTGTCAAATAAATAAATAAAATTTTAAAAAAATGAAAAGCATTTAGAAACTTTAGAAAGTATATATGAAATAATTTTGAGTAAAACATACTCAGAGATTTGCATATATATTGTGATCATAACTATATATAACTATTTTTACTCCCTTGTCTATTGTTTTATAGTAAGAACCAGAAAAGTGATTTATTTATTTTTTATTGTGTTATGTTAGTCACCATAAAATACATCATTAGTTTTTGATGCAGTGTTCCAAGATTCATTGTTTATGTACAACACCCAGTGCTCCGTGTGATTTTTACATGGAGAAAGGTGACTGGGTAATGGGTATTCAGGAGGGCATGTGTGGTGATGAACACTGGGTGTTATATGCAGCTAATGAATCATTGAACACTACAACAAAAACTTACGATGTACTGTATGTTGGCTAACTGAACATAATGAAAAATTAAAAAAAATAAAAGATAAGATAAAAATAAATAAGTGGAGGAGTTGAATAATTTTCAATAGAGACATCTGTAAGAAAAAGAAATGAAAGAAAGTGAACATGAAACCAAGAATGGGTAAATACTCTTAGAGGGTGTTAAAATTATTTTCATAGCTTTGAGGTACTGTGGCTCAAAATAAGAAGGGTCACCTCTGTGGACTAGATCAGCTCTAGAGGTAAAATCTTGCCTATTTAGTAAAGACTACAAGTGTTTGTTTTTGCTTCCATAAATCTCAACAGTTCCAGTGTGGAGGGTGGGGAGCAGAATCCAGAGTTACATATTCTGGAAATGGTATTAAGATCTCTCACAAAGACAAAACAAACCACAGTCTGTCAAACTCCTGCTCCTTTCTGAAGGTGTCTATCTATCATTGCAGCCTCTCTATTCCCTATTCAAATGGAACAGGACCTGAGTCCTCGGATCAAAAGTGCATTCATTCTAAGTACCAAGCAAGATAAATGAAAATAAACCCACACCTAGAAAAAGTCTCTGTTCCCAGTTTCCTTCTTGCTTTCAAACAACCCTACACTTACCCTATTCAGTGACTATCTTCCACTAAATTATCGTGGCTGACAGCCCATACTCTTTGGAACTTACTGAGCACTCTACTAGAATGATTAATTACTTTGGGGGTAAGATACTCCCTACTTGGTAGCATACATGTATTTCAAAAGACCCTGAAGCAGTAGCTTACCACGAAGGAGTGACTCTAATAGGAGAACTATTAGGCTTCATGACAATTCTATGGGAATTTTGGAATTAAGTCTGAATTATCTGTTCACCTCCAGGTGGTGATTTTAGTGACCACTATCAACAGTAGCAGGAAATAGGAGTAAAAGTAACCATATAAACATAATCCCCATGCAATCATCTACTAGGAACCTGCAAAAATCTGGGGGGAAACAGTGGACCTTTCCATAAGATGTGGAATGATGTTTTGAACTAATTTTATGGAAATTTTAAAGTGAATAAAGATTTTCAGCCACACTCCGGGTACATTCATTGAACCAGAAGTATTGTTCAAGAGAAATGGGAAGCACTATGACCCAGAGAACCCACAGACAGTAAGAGAGTCACCATCAAAAGTCAAACTAGAAAGAAATTTCCTTTTGACGTATGAACCAGTGATTTTCCAAATATCACCCTGGCTCCAGCTTTAAAGAGTTACAGAAGTGCTGGGCTAGCAGCAAACAGAACTTGATAGTTAAAGGGGCCTTGCAAGTTGCCCTTAGAAATTCCTTTACCTTTATAAATACAAAGCACAAATTGTTACCTAATTCTGCAAAGCCCTCCTGCCCTTTTCTGTCTTAAACTCTCATCCAGTTTTCACTGCAAGGACAGGGGCAGCAATTATGATGTCTAATTTCCCTGACTGGGGGAGGACAGAGAACATATGGGGGAGAGGAAAAACAGAATTATTTTGCTGCACTGTTTTACCTCTGCCATCAAATAAATTATTCAGCCTTGCATTTTTGCTGTGGATTAACTGGGCCAATTGCATCTCCTTTCTTCCCTTGGATGCCTGCCTATGGCCAGCTCTGTGCTCACCAGCCCAGTACACAGAGATGTGTCCTGAGAAGAAAGATGAAATTCAAGTTGATTTTCTTCCTTCTTTAAAAAAAGAACGGTATCTGTTTTGTTGTTTTTCTTGTTGTTTTTAAACATGTGAAGTATTGGCAATGTGATATTCTAATCTGGTGTCACCATTTCCTATCTCAGTATTGAAATTTATACAGCCAAATATATAATCGCTGATTCTTTTACTGCCATAAAACTTAAGCAGTTACCATTTGGGGAGGTTATTTTTAAGGTTTAAATATTGGTAATTCTCTTTTCTGAGGCTAAGAAGTATCCAGGCAGGGTACTTTGAAACTTCAAAAGCAAGGCAAGGGCAAAAGTGACATCTGGACTCAGTTTTGATAGGGCTTCTCAGCTTTATTCTCACTTTCAGTGTGCAAAGGCAGAAAGTTTGGGGGAAAATAGTATCAGACTTTTCTAAAAATTTGTTTCTAGGCCATTTTTCTTCATTTTTTCCCAAGTCATAAGAGCTAGGCTGGTCACTGCAACGAGAAGGGTGGGGGCCCAAGCATTAGGGACGGATGAGGTGTCGGCTACTGGGAAGGTGATGGATGTGCTCATGAGGAGCTTGTGAACTTGGCTGAGGCATAAGTGACACTATCCACCAAAGTTGTTTGGGTCTCCATGGAACAAATCCCACCACTTATGAATAGTTCATGAGAAATAGTTGGAAGAAGCAGTATAATGTCAAGGTTAAGTGAACAGATGCTGAATCTATACCTGCGGGGTGAATCTAAGCCCTGCCACTCCTTAGCTATATTGATCTTAGACAAATTACTTAACTTCTCTGGGCTTTAGTTTCTACATCTATAAGCAAGTTACTGTGATGCTTAACTAAGTTATCATTTATAAAATGCTTAGAACAGTACCTGGCACCAAGTAAGTGCTACATCTAAGTATTTGTCAAGTAAATAGAATAAGAAGTGGATGGGAAGGGCTTTCTGCTGGATAATGTTCTCCACAGCCTTATCTTATCCCCTTCCTCACAGTTAACAGGCCCTGGGAAGTAGAAGCTTCTGTTCTGACCTGTATTATTGGAGTGGTCAGTTAGCACATATATAGACCTCACACTCATGGACTCAACAAACTCCAAGGGGCTAAGCAGGAAACAGAAATCACAAAAGGCCCATCCCAGCCAGCATCAATCTGACGGAGCATCTCTCTAGAGACTTGACTCCTTGCCACACACAGGCATGAGGACAGTGGCCAAGGGCCTGGTGCATAGTCATCTGGAGGAGGTGAACTCGTGGGCAGGCCAGTTAGTCAGTGGCAGCCACTTGTTGCTGTGGCCAAGCCCAGGCTGAGCTCACTGCCCACCCCCCCACCGTGTGCCCCACATCAAGACTGGGATGGCTTCACTCTCAGTACTGAGGGTGGGGAAGATGTGCCGCAGGAAGGGACAGCGGGAGAGGAGAAACTAAAGTCGCCCAGTCACAGGATGTGTGGCAGGAACCTCAGCCAACCCTAGGTTATAGATGAAGAAACTGAAACTCAGAGAGGAGCAGCAAACAGGGAAAATCTGAGTTTTGTGAGGCCGACTCATTTAAAACTTTTTGGGGGGAAGGGGGAATGCTCTTTAAGAGGACAGAATATAGAACTCAAATGCAAAATGCCCATGGGCACTACGCTGCCAGCCAACGGAAGGAGAATACGATGGAGGGAAAAGTCACAGTGCAAAGAGACAGTGGTCTTAACTATGGTGGTTAAAATATACTTACGAAGATTTTACTCAAGAATAAGATATGTGACCACACTGCTAGGGCCCCTAATGGAGCCTCAGAGGGGACTTCAGGAAGGGCTTGTGTAAGTGAGAAACCCCGAAGCTCAGCTTCTTTCACTTCATGGTGACTCAGCTGCTGTAACTGAAGTAGGGAGTAGCAGGGCTGGGCTTCTTGATCCTACCAGTAAGCAGGGGCAACTGTGATCTATGGGCATTGACTGGTAGGGAAGGCTGTGGAAGAGGAGAGCGAAGGCAGGGCACATGGAAACCAATGTTCTCTAATGGAAGGCTTTTAGAAGCCCATTGGCTGTTTTCTAAAAGCCTGAGAATGCCAGGAATAGGAACAGAGAAGATCAGAAGAAGTACGGGTAGAGCAAAAGAGTTAAGCCTCAGAGGTGTCGGAGCAGGGGCCTTCTCCAACTCCCTGGGTGCTGCTGGACAGGCCAGTCTACCCTAATTTGTGCATCTAGTACCATGGGAGTAAGATGACAGAGGGGGAGGACGCACAGAGGGGTGGGGCACAATCCCAGGCTAGACCTGCCGTCAGCTGAGATACCTATTCTCTATCATGATGCTTCTTTCTTCTCCAGGAAAGTTTTTTTTTTTTTTTTTTTTTTTATGTGGTAGTATGCAACACTGGATAGAAATAAGTAAAACCCACTAAGTCTCAGGCCTAGGCTTGCAGTGGCAAGTTCATCAGGAGACACAGAAGGATTCTAGGACTTCACAAAGCCAAAAGGTTCTTACCATAGAGCAGGAGGGCCATCACAAGGAGAGTGTTACTCAGTCCCATAGTGCTGGAATTCAAAAAGAAAAGATAAAACCTGATTAGAAAATGACAAAAAACCAAAACATGACAAGTGGAGCTTAGGGTTCACTTAGGCCCATGTGTATAGCAGAGACCATGCTATGTGTTCACGAAGGCCATTTCCTTTTCCTTCTAGCTTCACAGATAAGCCCTATATCCCAGCCTCCCTGCAGTTAGGTGGGCCATGTGACTGGGTTCTGGCCAATGGAATTGTGGGCAGAAAAGACTGGTGTTACTTCCAGACCTGCCACTAAAGCCTCTCTCTCTCCTCCCTCTCCTGCCTCCTTGGATGCAGAGAATTTAGAGGAGTCCAAGGTCCTAGAAGATGGTAAAGCCTCATTATTAAAGGAAGGTGGCTCAGTGAACAAATTAATAAAGCAGCTCTTTCCACTCTAAAGTGATCCATATTGGACTGTGACATGACCAAAACATAAACTTTAATTGTGTCAAGCTAATGAAATTTGGAGGATTGTTTATTGGGACAGCTAGTATTACTTACCTTGAACAAGACAAGGGCTATGATGGGACAAATGAAGAGTATTTATGTTTAGAAATCGATTTGCCTTTGGTTTCCCAGTGATTATCAAACTTTACTGTGCATAAAAGTGATCTGGAAGATCATGTTAAAGCTGTTATCTGGGTCTTGTCCACAGACATTCTGATTTAGTAGGCTCGGAGAAAGCCATGTCAACAAACTCACAGGTGATACTGTGCCACTGGCCTAAGGACCCCACTTTAAGAACATGATGAGCCAAGGAAAACAGCAGGCATTGCTTTATAACTTCTATCCTCTCTTTCTTCCTCTCCCTCCCTCCCTTCCTCTTCACTCACCCACTTACTCCAACTTAGACCAAAAAGGCTGTCGAGTGGCTTACAAAGAAGTGCAGAATAAGGGAGAATGACCAAAATTAGAAACAGCTAAAAAGCCAACCGAATGCAAGAATATAAAATGGAGGCTGGTACAAGCCCAGTGCTAAATGTTTGCCATTCACAAATCTTTCTACCTTGCACAAATTTGGCCTATATCTTTTCAACAGCCAAAGTGAAAATGAAAACCGAATTGGTGAATTTACAGTTCTGTCCATCAGGATAAAACAAACCAATGCTCAGGAGGAGATGCACAACTATTTGTGATCCAAGAGTGGGAATTTCATCCTTGAGGGTGGTGTGTCTAGAAGCCTTTCCCGATCCCTTTGGGCTCTGCTAGACATCCTTCTTCTCTGCTCCCATAGCATTCAGCACAGGGCTTTGGGCTAAAATTTTCTGTTAAGTTTCTTCCCTTCGAGACTATAACCTATCTTTTTAGTTAAAAATTTTTGATTAGATCATACTTGCATATGGTACTAAATTTAAAAGGTACAGGTGATAAATAGTGGAAAGCAAGTCTTTCTCCCAACCCTGTCCCCTAGCTATCAAGTTTCCCCCCCAGACATGACTGGAGTGAGAGTACTGTTACCTGTTAACAACTTCCTGCCTGTACTTGCAGTTATTTTAGGCAAAACAAAATGAAAACATAGACCCATATTCTTTTTTCATTTTATTTTTAAACACAAATGGTAGCACTTTATACACAATTTTGCACAGTGGTCACTACCTTAGAGATTGTTCTGTATCAGCATGTACTGGGTATCTTCATCCTAACAGTTGAATATTCTGTTATATTCTATTGAGTGACAATAATTTATTTTACCAGTTCTATCAAGGGACATTCAGGTGTTTCCAATATTCTGCTGCAATGAAAAATCTTGATTATATGCCAAAACATGTATGTGGGCGTAAGTTATCTTCCTAAAAGTAGAAATGGCTTGACAAAAGGGTCAAAGGGTAATTGCAATTTTAATCTTCACAAACACTGAAAAATTGTTCTCCCCTAAGGTTATATGTTTTTGTTCCCCTGCAAGAGAACATGAGCATGCCTATTTTCATATAGCTTTTGCCAACGTAGCATGTTTTCTATCTTGTGATCTTTACCAATAGGGAAAGTTAAAGTGACATCTCATTGTTATTTTTAAAAATTATTTTTCATTGTGGTAAAATGCACATAATATAAAATTTACCATCTTACTCATTTTTTAAGTGTACGGTCGTGTTAAGCACATTGTTGTGCAATCACCACCACTATCCATCTCTAGAACGCTTCATCTTGCAAAACTGAAACTCCTTACTTACTAAACACTAACTCCCTGTTCTCTCCTCCACCCAGGCCCTGGAAACCACCATTCATTCCATCTTCTGTGTCCATGAATTTAACTACTCTAGCTACCTAAGTGGAATCGTACGTGTTTGTCTTTTTGTGATTGGCTAATTTCACTTAGCCAGTAATTTATTTGAGGTCCATCATGTTGTAGCGTGTGTCAATATTTCCTTCATTTTTAAAGCTGAATAATACCTCCACTGTATATATACGCCACATTTTGTATATCCATTCATCTGTTGATGGATATTTGAGTTGCTTCCACCTTTTGGCTATTGTGAATAATGCTGCTGTGAACACGGATATACAAATATCTCATTGAGACCTTGCTTTCATTTCTTTTGGGTGTATAGTCAGAAGTGGAATTACTGGATCACATGGTAATTCTATTTTTAATTTTTGAGGAACTGACATACTGTTTTCCACAGCAGCTGCATAATGTTATATTCCCATTAACAGGGTATAATTGCCCTGTTGCAATTTCTCCATATCTTTGTCAACACCTGTTATTTTTTTTTCCTTATCCATCCTAACGGATGTGAGGTGGTGCTCACTGTAGTTTTAAAAAGAATTTCTTTTATATGAGTTTGAATATCTTCTCAAATGTTTCAAATGTATTAGAGATAACATTTCTTTCTTTATTTTAGTTTATTTTTTTTAGAGAGAGTGGCAAAGTGTCAAGGGAAAGGGTGAGAGAGAATCCCAAGTGGGCTCTAAACTCAGGGTGGAGCTGAACACAGGCTTGATCTCACAACCCTCAGATCATGACCCAAGATGAAATCAAAAGCTGGACGCCCAACCGACTGAGCCACCCACGCCCCAAGAGATAACATTTCTTGTTCCATGTACTATGCATACATTTCTTCTACCTACTTTTAATTAGAGTCTTTGGGCTTTTTACAAATTTTTCTTAATTTGTAGGAGCTCTTTAATATTTAAAAAAATAGTGTTAATTAGTAACTACTTAGAAAGGTAGTGCTTTGTGACAATGAATTGCACATATATTCAGTTACTGAAGGACACAATAGGTGTTCAGTATATGAACCTCACACTCACTTGCTCCTGATTACTCTCTTTCTCCCTCCCAACAATTTCAGTAGGTTACAGAGCTTGGGCATTAACTGTTAGACCAAAGCTGACACTACTCAATGGTAGAACCTGAAAAGAGAGTTCTCTACTTGATTACTATGCAATTCCTCATACTAAATCACCACCAGCATCCTGTTTGTCATAGAATCTGAGGACTGGGAATCCTTTGAATCTGAACTCCCATCTAATATAGGAATCTGTCATTGTTTGCAAACCAAAAATCAGCATGCCTCACCTAACCAAAGATTTGTTTTTCCTTGGGGTGATGTGTTGAACAGGCACACAAAATCAAATTACATTTCACTATAAATTTAACAAATACCTTTAATTCAAATTATTACATGATGCAGTATGGCCCACGGTATCTTGGACAAATGATCTCCGTAATTCAGGCACTGGGGAGAAGCACTGGGTATGACAAGGAAATCAATGCCATTTTAACTTCTCTATTTGGAAATTCTCTCTTCCCCTGAGCAAGAAACTGCCTCTCCTTAACTTCCTCTCATTAATACTGGTGTCATTCTCTGGAGCTACGCAGAGAAACCTTGACAGACTTCTGGCAAAGCCCTTTAAGAATTTGGGGACAGAGATCACATCCCTCCTCAAAATCCTGGCCCAGCAGTCAGTCTTTCTAATAAACTTTACTAACATTAATTTGAAGATTGGACACTGTCCTGGACAACACTTTGGACACTTCATTTGTCAGAGACCCTAATAAAACATGGTGCTAAAATACTTGAGATTGACATGTTCCTCTATACACCATGTGAAGAACTTCTCTCAACTCTAGCCATGGAATATGTGTGAGGATGGGGGCTTGGGTTAGGAAACCAGTTTCTTCAATGTTGTTGTTTCTGAAGAAGAGCAGAAATGTCACTGTTTCCTAAGGAATGAACTGTCAACCACAACCACGAGTCATTGCTTTCTCCAGAGGGCCTGAGAAGTAGAAACCCTGGCTTTTGAAGGGAGGGAGCAAAAAGGGGAATGGGAGAGGAAAGAACCTAAGAATTTACGGGGGGATTCTCTGAGGAGAGATTTTTGTCAGCTATGTTCAGAATAAGGTCTGTAGGTGGGTGAACTAGCCAAAAACCTAAAGCAAGTAGCCTCCATGAGCTGAAGGTTCATTACAGAAACCAAAGAGCACCTACAGTACAGCACTTTTCCTTACTATATATGCCTGGCCATCATGGACCATGAGTAAGGAGGCAGATGAATGACTCATAACAAAGTGAGATTACTTACCCCCCATGTTACAGATGAAGAAATGGAGCCTCATAGAGGTTAAGGAACTTGCCCTAGCCACCCAGTAGTAAGTGATAGAGTTGAGATTTAAACCCACACAGCTTTGTTGTGTTCTTTTTAACACCGGTGTAGTTCCTTTAAAAGTCCCAGCCAGTTTCAGCTGGGCTGCGAGAGCAAGGAGAAAGGATTCTGATTCTACCTACCCTTAGTGTAGTGGGGGAGCAGCATATCCCAAAGGCCAGGTGTGAGGGTAGCTCCTGGGATCAGAGTGCAAATTCACGGGAGACAGGTTGTGATGGGGACAGGAGGAGCCAAAGGGTCCCTCCCTGTCAGGAAAGTTTCTGTCCTAAGCTTCCATTAATTCCACAAATATTACTTGACCACCATTTACATGTCAGACAGAGAATGCTCCTCTCCACTCCATCCCTGGACAGGTTTTCAGTTTCCTAGCATGAACCAAACTCCAGGCACACTTTAGTGTGTTTCAGCAAGTCTCACCTAGAAGGACTCTAGGGAAATACGTGTATTTGGGCAGAAAGAGAAGGGGATAAAGAAGGGATCTTTTGTGCCTCAGATCTGAAGGAACATGTGGGATCTAGTTCAGGCAAAAGACTCCATGAAGGGATATGGGGTGTTGGTGGCCAGCCACGGGATGGGACGGGAGTACAGATATGGTGACACAGTAAGGGAAAGAAAAATTAAAGGTAGAAGTTGGGGATCAATGGAGAAAAATGTCCTCTGTTTCACAACTTTGTCTAGAATATTAGTGGTGACCAGAGTATCAGGAAAAGTGCTAAGTTTGCTGGTATTTAAGGAAAATTGTTTTTTCTTTCTCTCATGAAAACATTTACTGAATATACTCAGTGACAGGCTTGTTCTAGAGCTTGTGGGGGGAAATAAAGATGTGTGGGCCTTGCTCCCTCACCCAGTACTAAAAAGAAAGATAGGGTATATACATATAACTACAATTTAAGCTCTAGGATCAGTGTGCAAGGTGGTAATGCATACCTTATCCTGGCACATATAAGAGACCTTGCATTAAGCAAAGCAGGATATGATTCTACAGCCTCCAAGAGGGAGGATGAGGTCAGCCTCAGCCCAGTGCTCAGGGCCTTCTCTCAGTTCATTCTGTCATTGGACAAGTCAAGCTTGCAGACTGGCATTGCGAGTGAGGTCAGGGAGGTCCACAACTGCCTGGGACCTTGGCTTGCCTCTGGTTTGACATGCTGCATGAATTACTTCTCAGAGCACCAGAACCTGAAGCTATACTGTTGTTAGAGCAGCTATTATTACCTGTGAGGTACTGGAGGAATAGGGTAGGCTTATTTCCTTTTTTATAAAGTTTCTCAACTACAAAATAATACAGTTGCTGGGAATGAAATGTGTCTGATTTTTAACAAGGCTTCTGACAGGGTGTTTTGTGATATGCTTGAGGGGTATATGAAGAAATGTGGGATTGATAATAGTACAGTTAATGGCTGAAAAGCTGTGCCCTAATAGTGTTCATTCATTCAACAAATATTTATTGAGCCAGACATTGTGCTAAGTGCTCGGAATATAATAAGAAACAAAACCAGGAATAGCTCCTCATCACATGGTTGCTTAGAGTTTAGTGGGGGAGCAAGATAATCACACAATTAAGTGCAAAACTGTAATGATGACAAGTGCTACAAAGGAGAGGTTCGTGGTACTTTGAATGCCTATTATAGGACTAGTCTAAACTGAGATTTGAAGAATGATGTGATAGATTAAAGATGGACACGTATTCTTTGCTACCCCTTCCATGAAGAGGTGAAGTCCAAACTCCTCTCCTTAAATCTGGGCTGGCCTTAGGGACTTGTTTGACCAATAGAATGCAGCAGAAAGGACGTTTGGGACTTGACAGGCTAGATCGTAAGAAGCCTTACAGCTTCTATTTTTCTAGGAATACTCTTTCTCAGGTTTGAAAGATCATGTAAGATGTCCCATTACCCTGAGACCACCATGCCGAAGAGGCCATGTGTAGGTGTTTGGGTCAACAGTCCCAGCTGAGGCCTGCCTTCCTGCCATTTCTACCAAGCCACCAGACACTGGAATAAAATCTTTGATCCTCTAGATCTGAGGTCAGTGGACTACAGCCTGCAGAACAAATCTGGCCACCACCTGTTTTTACAAATAAAGTTTTGTTGGAATGCAACTATACCCATTTATTTAATTATTGTCTACGGCTGCTTTTCCCATTATAGTCATAGAGATAAGTAGCTGTGTTAGGAACAATATGGCCTGAAACGCTGAAAATGTTTTCTGTGTGGCCTGTTACAGAAAAAAATGCTGACCCTTGCTCTAGGTTAGCACTGTCCAATAGAAATATAATGCAACCATATATGTAATTTGAGAATTTTGAGTAGCCACATTAAAAAATTAAAAAGAAGTATGTAAAAATTAATTTTAATGATATATATTTTATTTAATTCATTATATCTAAAATATTATAATCTCAACATGTAACCAATATAAAATTATTAATGGATATTTTACATTTTTTCTGTATAAAATCTTGTAGGTATTTTACATTTATAGCACTTAGATAAGCTACATTTCAAGTGATCAGTAGCCACATGTGGCTAGTGCCTACTGAATTGGACAGTGCAGCTTTAGACCAGCCCATTCACTAGATTGATACCAACCACCAAGTGACTTCAGTTGATGCCATGAGGAACAGAAAAATCACTCAAAAGCTTGCCCAAATTTTTGGCCCACAACATTGTAAGGCAGAGTAAATATTCGTTGTTTTAAGCTGCTAAGTTTGGGGGCAGTTTGTTAGGCACTAATAGGTAAACAGAACAGATTGAATAAGTGTTATATAGGTGAAGGGGAGTGGCTTAGAAGGATTCTAGACAAAAGGAACAGCAGGTAAAAAGACATTGAGGCACGAGGGAGAATGAGGGAAGGTTGATGTGGCTTAAATGACTAGACGAATGGGGAGACAAGCCTGCAGAGGTCAGCAGGCAATAGACCATGCTTATCTTAGGAGTCAGCAAAGGATTTTGGTGTTTATTCTGAGTCAACATGAATCACTGAAGAAATTAGAGGAGTGATATAATGAGTTTTGCATTTTGAAAAGATGACTTGTCTACTGTGTAACAAATGATGGTAGGGAAGCAAGAACAGATGCCAGAAGACCAATCAGTTGGCTGCTGTGGTCATTTAAGTGAAAGAAGATGGCCGCTTGGTCCAGAGTGGTAGGAGATGTAGAAGCAGATAGGTTCAAGCAATATTTAGGATTATAACCAACAGAATGTGAAGATGTGAGTAAGGGATTGATTGATTCATTCATTCATTCATTCATTCATTCATTCATTCATTCATTCATTCAACAACTGAGTACCTGGAATCACTCTTGTTTAATAGACTAACATGGTGGATGCTACAGGGCTTTTTTACTTTTTCACTTGCACAAATAATGGTAAATTCATTTCTATAAGTAGAGTAGGATAGCTTAATGGAGTCTGGAATGTCAGATGAGTTTGTATTTGATGTGATAGAAAATTGAGAGTCTGAGATTAGTGGTTCGGGAGCAGAAAAATTATGTAATGAAAGTTTAAAAAAATAAGCCTAACAGTGACCTAAGGAAGGAGGTGAGGGCTGTAGGGTGATCAAGAAAGCCAGTATTAAAGTCTCATAGACCTGAGATGAAGAGGCTGAACCAGTATAGGGACAGTGGGTATGACAAGAAAGAGATGAGCATGAATGCCAACTTGATGAAAACACAAAAACTTCCTGGTGTCTGGTGGACACAGGAGATGGTGATTGGCTATGGATGTTCATCACCCATCTTGAGCTTAACTGAGCTCCGCTAGCAGCCATGTCTCTCTCTAGCTCAGGCTGGATCATATGTCAGACTTGGTTTCCAATCTCTTCTTGGGCCCCATTTGTGGAGAGTTTTTCATACTTAACACTGCCTTACTTTGATTAGCTGTCTTTCCCCTAACCCATTTGGGAGGATGGTGTTTCCACAGATATGAGGGGAGCAGCATCAAAAATGCATGCATACAAAGAAGAAGTGTTTATGTAGACTCATAAGGAGGAGAGGCTGCTTTTATTCATTCCCTGATATTGTAGGTAACTAAGTATTAAAATCAGGAGTCCATTCCCTCACTCACTCAAAAGAAGGAGCGTAACATGGCAAAAACATTTAGCTTTTCCAGTCTCCTTATAGCAAGTTTGTGTACAAGACAGATCTCCAGTTCTAGTCATATCTAGAATCCGATCTTTCTGAGTCAAGGAGTATCCCTTTTCCAAATTATCAATGGTTTTGGAAACCATTTTTTCCTTTTTTGCCAAAAAGTGCCTATGGGTAAGCATCATGCAAAATTTACAGGTGAGTCTGTGCATCTGGTCAAGGGTTCTGCCCACCACAAATAAGACCCACAGAACTCACTAAAAGAATTTTTGCCAATCCTGGCCCTGTAAGAGGGCCCCTTCCTGTTCTCTCAGAACCAGAATCATGGTCAAAGAGAGAAAGCCAATGTTTCAAGAGCACAAATTGAGGGACGTCCCCTCTCCCCATTTTGTATACCAACGCTACCGTGGTGCTTGGAATTCCCAAATTACTCATTCCTAGGGTAAAGGCATTTTTGAAAGTCCCTACTAAAATGCAAAGGCTAACTAGAAGGGAGCAGTGTTTTTTGGTTTTAGCCATTAAGAGTTAAGTTCAAGTTAACTTACCTAAATAGGAAAAGGAACTCAGAAAGGAATCATACTCTTAAAAAGAAGGAGAATAGTGAATGGGAACCTTCCTATTCTCATGGGGAGATGGAAAGTGCTGAAAACACATTTTTCTTCTACACGTATTCAAAATGGCGTCTATTTCCCAAAACTCACCCTGAGTATACTCCGATCTATGGTTCAGAAACAAGTCTGTATATGAGGTTAGAGATGAGGATAAAGGTCCAGTAAAGGATTGTGTGCCCAGCCTATGGCCCTATCCTTCTGTCCTGCCCCATAAATACCCTTATTTGCCTGACCAAGAAAGGTGAATTGTCAACACTTGCTTGGGCTCTGGATAACTACTCAGGAACTTTCCCACCATGCTCCTTGCTTGTTTCAGACATGTTTTATTCTTGTTCTCTTTCTTCACAGCTTTAGTCTCCTAGCCAGAGACCTCTAAACTTATCTCCTACCTCTATCCAATTTTTGAAACTTGGTATTTGAATCTTGATTTTCTCCTAAAGAATCTGGCTTGGCTTAACTTTTCACCTTTTATGTTCTTTCCTCTCCCACCTTAGCCTCAACTCCATGACATCCAATCCTCATCTCCACCAGAAAGAGACATCTGATATCCAGAGATATTAGAGTAATGAAAATATCAAGCTCAAAGACATAGTTGAACAGTGAACACAATCACAAGGAGCCATTTCCTTGCCTTCAAAGCACTGTTGCCACACAATAATTTCAGTGTGACTATCTAATTAGTACTGCTTTGTCACTAGGCTAAAACCTTCAAAAGTACAAGGACCATGTCTTTTATGCCACCTGTTAAAAACACACTACCTATGACATAGTTAAGCATTCAATAAATATATTTAGGACATACCAATGAAAAGAGATTTATAAAAGCTTATACACAGGATAACTTATGTAATGAGTTACTCATGTAACTCATGTAAATAACATTAATGGTACCTGCAAGAGCAAACAGATGATTTTCAATACATAAATTTAATATGTAATACAGAACTATGAGCTTGTGCACATAGTTAGACTCATTTAAGTCCAGAGCCTTAGTCCCAAGATTGAGGTTGCATGTCAGAGGAATAGACCATCTCCTTATTTATTACCATTTGAGAGGAGTGGGAAGTTCCCTTGGCCAAAAATTATTTTCACCTGTCTCTCCTTAAATAACTATTAGTGGAGGCACTATTTTTAAGCCTATTTGCAAGTACAAATATGTTCATGGTATACAGAACACGAGAAACCACTGCCTGGGCTCTTTTTTGACCTAAGACTTTCTTTTCAAATGAGCTATTGGTCTCTGGTGCCAAGAGGAGCTAATATTGTGATGGGGGTATTTAGAGGGGAAGAAGAAATGGAGAAAAGAGAAAAAAAAGAGAGAGAGAGAGACAGGAAGAGAAAGGCCAAATAAGAAAGCAGAGACCACTGCAGAGGCCATGGGTTTTGCTCCAGATATCTGGACTTCTCACTGGCACAAGGGGCTCAGGCAGGACCAGGATCCTTGGATAGCTTCTCCTGCAGCAGAGCTACTTGAAGCCCCCAGAACCCTGAGGCCAAGGATGGCTGCTGGTCGTTTGGTAAGTGGCCCCTTCTGTTTCCTGCCTGTCCTGTCTCTTAGCTCACCAAAGCAGACAAAGGGCTCTGGCTGGAAGAGACATGTTTTTGTAATGTCCTACCTCCAACGTAGCCAGTCTCAAAATCAAGCCTGATACTCAAAAGTTTTATGTATGTAGTCCACAACCATTCTTACCCGCTCCCTTGCCAGCCATCAGCCCCACCTCTGAACATCTGCCCCAGACGCAGCTTTATCTACCACCATGCTCCCCAGGCATACGAGCTTCATAAGAACATACCTGTCACAAATGCCCATCCACTGCAGCTCCCAGAGACCAGATGCATAAGCCCAGTGGCATTCCCGAGGAACACAGAAGGAAGGTATTAAGAATAAACGAAGAGGAGCCTTTGTGAGCTCCTCAAAACCTCCTAACACTCCTTGTAGAGAAAGAAATAATGTCAGGGCTGAGGCTAGAACTCAAATGCAGAAAGGGGAACTGACAAGAAAGAAATAGCACCACAGACAGGGGCTGGTTCCAGATAACTTCTGATGGCAGGTGGGCATTTCCACCGATGAAAATGACTACAAATGCACTGGCGGAGAGTGAGTGAATGTAAAGCCCTGAGGAAACTCCCCAAAGACAGCCCAGCCACAAACATGACAAAGACTGACAGAGTTCCAGGAGTGCAGCATTTGGGGCCCAAAGGTAAGGGTTCAGCTCAGTTTAACGAGTGTTTTGCTGGGCCACCATGTACCCTGGACTGTTTCTGGCTTGGCAGAGCTGCAGGAGACAGTGTGCAACCAGAAAACCCAGACTCTGGGTATTTCTCTTCTCACTCCCCACCCCCAAACCATTCATTTGAGTATACCTCCATGGATCCTGTTAGGAGCCAATTAACATCCACGGCCTGTTGTTAAATTATTCTAATCTAATCCTAATTGTCCTAATCTGGAATGTTTCTATTCCCTTGGCTCCTATTCCTGGAAGTGGGTGGTACTCTTGAGCCTGGGAACAAGTCCCAAGCAGAAGAGTGAAAACTGTGTGAATGCCAAGTGGATTTTTCCAAACCTAGTGCTTCCTCTGCGTCAGGCTTCACACATATAATAATCCTGCCCCAAATGTATGGTTTCTTTTTCTGATCCAGTCAGGCCCTGAAAAGCTCTCTGCTCAATGTGTGGAGGGATTTATGGGCCTCTGAGCCTGCAGCATTTGCTCTCAGGAGAGAAGCAGCTCCCTCTGAGCATGCCTCCTCCACTCTCTTGGAGGCTAGCTGTGCCCTGCAGGGCTGGAGAAATTAAAAGTAAGAAAGGGAAAGCTGTGTGTTGTCTGGGTTGAGAAGGAGCACCCAAGCAAGGACGTGTGAAACAGGGGAAGTAGCATAGCATGGGTTTGCAACTGGTGGCCCAAGGGCAAATTGTGGCTTGACCCCTGGGCTCTGAACACGTTACTGACATCTCCCCATCTCAGTTTTCTCATGCAGGAAAGGTGACCGGCATCCTTGCTGCATTGTTCTGAAGAACAGATGGGATCTTGCATGCAAATCGCCTGGCACAGAGCAGGCTATGCAGCTACCTAGTCTTCATTCTTACTTTTCTGTCTTCCTTTCAGACTTTCCAGTTCTCACTTTGACTTTCTTTGACCACAAAGATTATCCTTAACCACGGGAAAGGTGATGGTCATTCTTCCCTAAACTGACCTGTCAACTCCTTCACCTTCCTTCCAGGGCCTCCCAAAGCCAAAGGACTCCTGTGTGGGTCCTGGCCCCTGACTCATAGGGTCTTCACTTCCTCTCAGCCATTCTGTGTGCATACCTTGGAAACTTCATCCTTTATTCGGATAGGCCCCACCTGGGGTTTTCCTCTGGATTTTACAATCATGTATTTTTTTTTTTAATTTGAAAGGGTCCATTTAGTTTCCTTATTGTAACACATGAAATTACCCATATACCAAGGCACAGGAGAATTAATTTACATTCCACTCAATTTTCAAGTTTGCTTCTTTTCCTCGTACTCAGCAGTCCAAGTATAAAATAAACTAAATTGGAAAGTCTTGCTGTCAAAATATTTGGAATAGCATTTCCCAAACTTCAGTCATTCCAGCTACTAGTACTACTTCATATCTATGTCAAATCTATATTATTTTTTATATACTTATTTTTCTCTTGACTTACTTTGAATCAGTATATTTTAAGAGGAATCTTTATATCAATGTGAAAAAATTTTAAAAACCAGTATCATTTACCATAAATAAAGGGTGACTAAAAATAAGACCTCATACAGGGCTTTGGAATTACAGAGACCTGGGTTCAAACTCTGGCTCCATCAGTTGATACATGTGTGTTCTTGAGGAAGTTACTTAATTTTTCTGAACCCTATTTTCATCACAGAAGTAATACTAACTATCTCATAAGCTTGTTGTAAGGGTTAAATAGGAGGACATATATATGGTACTTCACAGACCCTGACATACAGCAGGTTCTTTTTTAAAAAGTTGTTTTATTGTTTTCTCTTTTCCACATCTTCTCTTATCTCCTCATTCACCTCCTGCTTAGAGCAATGCACTGCAACATCGAATTAATGGGAGATAAGAGGTGAGGCTGGCAGCAGAAATAAAGGACAACATGGTGCCATGGACTTCTCTTACTCTATGATGTAATTAGCATTGCAGGGTTGTCTGAGGGACCTCAGAAGTCATCCCAGTCTCTCACTGTGAAGCAAAGACCCCTTCGATATTATCTCTAGTAGATGGATATCCAGTCTTTGCTTTCTCGCTTATGTTGGAAAACTCGCTACCTGATAAGACAGTTATAAGAGAAAGGTCTCCTTTATAATAATCCCACATCTCCTATCTCTCCCTCCCCAGCCATATAAATGCCATCTAGTTGTTCCTGTCCTGTTTTCTAAAACTACTGGTATATGTATTTTTTTTTACCTCTTTACATAGAACCCTCCACATAGTTGAAAGCTTTTATCATAAATTTCCTTAATAGTCTCTTTTCTTGGCTAAACAGTATCAGCGTCCCCAACTGTTCCTCATATGACGTGGTCTCTAGAACCATAATCAACTTGGTCGTTCTCCCACTGGCACCTAACTCCCTGAATTTATCAACATACCTCTTTGCAGAGAGGGCTCACAGAATGAAGTGGACAGTGATAAGATCATTTTCATTAATGAGTCAGAGATCACATAAAACTGTAAACAGTTGTATTGGACAGATCACCACCTCCTGGCCCCATCTTATATATGTGTCAGTGTTTAGCCAATCAAAATTACTCCCATAATCCCATATATGTCTTTCATTGTATTAGTCATCACTCAAAGCCTTGCGCCACTCAAAAATTTGATAAGGAAGCCTTACCCAAGAGTCACCAGAGCCAAGGATGGGCAGGGTTCAGCAGTGATGGTGGTCAACAGTATCAAATGCTGAGATGAGGTTAAGCAAAATGAAGATCAGTTCCTTGTGTTTATTAAGGAGGAAGTTACTAGTAACCTCAGAAAGCTGCTTTCTGTGTGGGGCTGCTTCCTCCATGTCTTACTCCCAGATGTTCTCATGTTTGAGGAGGCCAAGGCTACAAGAAAAAGCAGCAGGAAAGGGAGTGGACCTGGATGGTAGCTGAGTCAGGGAAATAGATACCTTCCTGATGTTCTTGCTCAACTGTGCCCAAGAAATATTCCTCTGGCACCACATAGTTAGGATCTACTCTGGGGTTGGGGAAGGGCAGAGCTAGAAACTTGTAGGCATTTGGAAAGATCACTTAGTCAAATCTTCCAGTTCCAGCCATATATTTGTTTGCTGTACATAAATGGCTTCCTGTGGTCACTGGTCAAGAGGCAATCTAAAAATACTCTAAGTTGTGGTGGTTCCAATGTAGGACAAGATAGTTTCCACAAATAATTGTAGCAGCATTATTTATTGAAATGCTAGTGCTTGTTTTCTGAGATTTATTTTTTCAAGATTTTACTTATTTATTTGACAGAGAGAGAGAAAGAAAGAGAGGGAGCATGAGCAGAGGGAGGAACAGAGGGAAAGGGAGAAGCAGGCTCCCTATTGAGCAGAGCACCCAAACTGGGACTCAATCCCAGAACCCTGGGATCATGACCTGAGCTGAAGGCAGATGCTTAACCAACTGAGTCACCCAGTTGCCCTGTTTTCTAAAATTTCTTGACACATAGATTTTTTTGCAGGGGAGAAAGCAGAAGAGGCCTAAAGTCAAGACACTTTTGGACTTCAGTGAAAGCCCATGGAAGAGATACAGGTGTCCTAAAAAAGAAGAGAAAAGAGAGTGCTTTTGAGATGCAAGAGGAAGGAAGGGCAGAGGTGTTTGGGTCCTGTGAGCAGTGGGATCCAAACACCCCCTTCTCAATGTTCCCAAGGGGATAAAAGCTTTGGGAGTGATGGCTCTTGCCTACAGAGACAGTGCACTTGGCTCCTGGGCCTCAGTTGAGAACCTCATTCCCCACCATAGCATGGGGGCAGAGAGCTGCCAGACTTCACAGACTACCATGTTTCAGATAGTAAGGTTGCCAATGGCAATCAAGACAGTTTTGGGATTTGAAGCCCTTCCTCCATTTCTAGGCATTAGGTAAGCTTCCAGAATTCTGGCGGGGCTTCAGGAAGGCAAGGGCACCCCTGTATGATCAAGATGGAATCCCTTATCCAACTGGCAGAATGGGACTCACAGGTGAGATTTGGTTGAATTAGAGGAAATACGGAAAGTGATTATCTCTTACATAGTTGGATTCATGGACAGAAATTTAGACCCTACACATAGTTCCCAAACTGTTTTTAGTTTAGAAGTCATGCAGCTCAGGATGGTTCTGTTCTTGTTCTTAGCCCTGCTGCACAAACTCTCACAGTGCAGGACAGCCAGCCATGGTTCTCAGGACCTGCTCTTCCCTTTTAATGAAACTCTTCTGGGTTCACAGACAGGGTTTCCTGATATGGCTTGAGAGAGAGCGTAAAACACTTGCTATAAATTTTTTCTTTTGTTTTTTTTTAAAGATTTTATTTATTTATTTGACAGAGAGAGAGAGAGCACAAAGAGGGAGAGCGGCAGACAGAGGGAGAGGGAGAAGCAGGCTCTCCGCTGAGCAGGGAGCCCGACGTGGGGCTCGATCCCTGGAACCCAGGGATCATGACCTGAGCCAAAGGCAGCTGCTTAACCAACTGAGCCACCCAGGTGCCCCTAAATTTTTTCTTTTACTGCGTATGTAAAATGTATTCCTAAAACCCTTCCTCCTAAAAGCATAAACACAGTAACTGCTGAGAGAATGAAAAGACAAGCCGCAAAGTGGAAAAAAATATTTGCAAAACACATACCTGATAAAGGACTGATATCCAAAATGTATATAGAACTCTTAAAACTTAAGAAAAAGAACAACTTAGTCTAAAAATGGGCAAAAGATCAGATTATACACCTTACCAAAGAAGACATACAGGTGGTAGACACGCATATTAAAAAATGCTCAGTATCATATGTCATTAGGGAATCATTAATTAAAACAATAATGAGCTACTATTACACACCTATTAGAATGGCTAAAGAAACAAAAAACAAAACAAAACAAAATCTGACAATATCAAATGCTGACAGGGATGTGGAACAATGGGAACTCGCATTCATTGCTTGTGGGAATGCAAAATCATATAGGCACTTTGGAACTCATTGTGGCAGTTTCTTACAGCACTTAACATAAGCCTACCATGTTATCCATCAGTCATACTCATAGGTAATTACCCAAATGAGTTGAAAACTTATGTCCACACAAAAACCTGTATATGAATATTTATAGCAGCTTTATTCATAATTGCCCCAAACTGGAAGCAACTAAGATGTCCCTCAGTAAGTGAATGGATAGACAAACTGTGGTGCATCCAGACACTGGGATATTCTTCAGTGATGAATAAAGATGAGCTATCAAGCCATGAAAAGACATGGACAAACTTTATTTTTTTTTAAAGATTTTATTTATTTATTTGACACACAGAGAGATCAGATCACAAGTAGGCAGAGAGGCAGGCAGAGAGAGAGGAGGAAGCAGGCTCCCCGCTGAGCAGGGAGCCCGATGCGGGCCTCGATCCCAGGACCCCGAGATCATGACCTGAGCCGAAGGCAGAGGCTTTAACCCACTGAGCCACCCAGGCGCCCAGACATGGACAAACTTTAAATGCATATTGTTTAATGAAAGAAGCCAACCTCAAAAGCCTTCGTACTGTGTACTTCTAACTAGATGACATTCTGGAAAAGGCAAAACCATTGAGACAGTAAGAAGATCAGTGGTTGCCAGGGAATGTGAGGCGGGATGAATAGTGGAGCACAGGGGATTTTTTAGGGCAGTAAAACTTTCTGCATGATACTGTAAAGGTGGATATTTGTTTCAAATTTGTCAAAATCCATAGAACTGTAGAACCCAGAGAGGGGAACTGAATGTAAGTACGAATTTTAATTAACAATATTGGTTCATTAATTGTAACAAATATACCACACTAATGCAAGATCGTAATAATAGGGGAAACTGTGCAGGGGAGAGGGCATATGGGAATTCTCCGTACTGTTTGCTCAATTTTTCTGTAAATCTAAAACTGTTCTAAAAATAAAGACTATTAATTAAACACACATACACACACAGTAACCACATGCCCTGATTTCTGGTAAAGCAACTTTGTTAATGACGTGATATTTTAGAGGGCTTCTACACTAGTGAGTAAGAAAATTAGCATCAATTGCACAGTCCACTGTTCACTTCTCAATGTTGCACACTTGTAATCAAATACCATACATAAAACATTGTTGTGCAACATCTCTGGTTTGTATTTCTGACCTCTATTTTGACATTTTTTGCATCTTTCTGGTGCAGAATCATACGTTTTTATGTCAGTTCCTTAGGTACATTAAAAAGTCCCATTGTTTTCTAAGGGCCAGATCAATAAAAAATAGCTTTCAGTTCCATGTTTCTGGAGGAACATTCTTAGAAATGTAGTAAGTTTCTTTCTTCTTTGAGGGGGAGATACAGTGTTGGCGTACATTTAAAAAGCAATTTTATACAGTTAAGCGTTGGAGATTGAGTCTTCTTTTTCTTAGCCAAAGTTCTGCAGCCTCCGTATTTATATGCTAGAAGAGGGTCGCCAAGGTCGGGACAGCCCCTCACTCTTACAACCTCTAGTTCAGGCTCCTCTCTAGTCCTGGGCTGGTGTCCCTAGCTGCCCTGGGGTGTCTTATTTTATTCACTTTCTCGTGATGCAAATTCACCCCCATCATTCATGCGTGCTAAGAAAGAGGGAACATGTATTGTTTCTTAATTTGTATTTGATCAACTTCTGAGCACCGAAACTAGGACTCAGTGACACACTTTTGCCTAGATGTCCTCTAAGGAGGAGTCAGAAAGGCAAAGGACACGAACAGTGATTTACAAGATTTTATCAAGTGAATGCAAAAGATCCTTGTCTGCACTTTCTTCAAAACCAAAAGGTGGCTTAATAAAACATATCTGAACTTCAGGAACAAGATACATTTATTTGGACTGAAGATTACATTAGCATGTAGTAAAAGGTAGGGTAAGGAAAAACTGTCAAAAGGCCAGTGTCAGGATGCACACATTTTAGAAAAAGAAGTATTGTTGTACCTGGGATGGGCGTGGCCTTCGGGTGAACTGTTCTTTAGCGGTATGGGCAACTGGGGCAGACAAAGGATGAGGCACCACGCAGAGCTCAGGCTAAGGACAGCAACCCCAGCTGGCAAGGAGCCAGCCATTACAAACCCAGGCTCTGAGAAGTGTCGGGGGTCTGGTGGAGACACGGCAGAGTAGGGTGGAGAGGTGCTGTGGCACCCCTGAAATTGGGAGTTTCTGGGACGGGTGACATCTACGGTGTGGTGGATGGAGACACTTGGCTGTTTCTCCCCGTGGAACAACGCCCATCACTGGTGGATGGCTCCAGGGGCCAATGGGGAACTGAATCACAGATCAGGAAACAAAGCCAGAGAAGGACTGCAGCTTGGGGAACTGAGGGACTCAAAACTCACCCCCTGGACACCAGAGATCAGAATTATAGTAGCAAGACCACAACCAGAGCACCCCTCCCACCGTGTCCACCTGCTTGGTGTACAAACACATCAAAAAAGGGACTGGGCAGAGCTTCGGGTGGTTGCAGGGTGTCCATGGGGACTGGTAATAACTATAGACTCTCGTGACAAACAAATACACATATTTTATGCTTCACCTTTGTTTCTACCCATCTTTGTATCTTAACAATATTTCCCATTTTCCAGTAATACTTCAAAATCCACTGATGTAATTACACAACTTGGAATTTCTACTTTTAATTTGCCCTCATCCATTCAATAAATGCTTTACCAGCTTTAATAGAGTGTAGGCCTTGGGCTGGTCCTAGGATACACGCTGAGCAAAAGCAGAGGGTCTCTGCTCTGCCAGAGGCTGCAGGTGAGTGCAGGAGACCTATACCCATCTAATAATGTCAGGGGACCTGCCACCAAGTGATTTTCAACATAAACAACTTCAGTTACATAGGACGTCCTAATGATTAAATAACTTCCTAAGAGCATGTGGTAGATTCTAACTAGGTTGTATAGGTCACAATTAAGAAAAGGAATAGGCTTCTCTAAGAAGTAGTGGTTCTTCAGTTCATGTTTTAAATGGTTGCTGTGTCTGCGTGACCGTCAGTCATGGATGGCACAGCAGAGAACTCAATAGAGAGAAGGGTAGACTAAAGTGATACTTAACTGCTAATCTAATAATTCTATATTCTAGCTATCTAGTAATGTTTACAATACAATCATAGAGTCTCCGAACTTCCGAGAGTTTACACAAAAGATGGCCTATTAGTTAACAAATAACAAAACTATGTAAAGTCTTTCCAAGACGAATGAAACACATAGAGCAGCAAGTTTAAAAATGGATAACCAATAAACTACCAACATGAGTGACGGCGCATTTCAGAATTCAACGAAGTAAACATATGATTCCAAACATATTATCCTTTCAATCTTTAGTGTTACCTGGGAACATTAAACCCAAATTCAGAAGATTGTGATCTCTGAATTTAAAGTGGCCCATTTGCTTAAGGTTCTGCACTTACACATTCTGAGAAACTGTCATTTCTTCCACAAACCATCTGACATTTGGCATTTCCTTTAAACCTTAGTTAGAAGAAATAAAATGAGGTAATATTCTAAATCTAAAAGTGGCTTTAAGAGTTAGGTCCATATGCTTTTCCCTATTTGTGCAGAGGAGGGAATCTAATACATAACAAAACTAACACATTTTAACAAATGGCAGCATGATCTGTGAAAACACCTGTTTATGCAAAATATTTACAGAAGAGCATAAATAAAATGTACTCTGCAAAATAAAATAAAATACATTGGGGTATAAAGAACACAGCCAATATGACTAAGCTTGTTAACAAAACAAAACAAAACAAAACAAGATAAAAAAACCACTGGATTTTTTTAAAGCTTCCATTTCACAACAGGGTTGAGGGAGGGGCACTGCACCCTCAGAGGCTCACTTCCCTGTGGCGTCTCTGCAACCAAAAGCAATGCACATAAGACTACTGGGAACCCTTAAATTATGCATTTATCAACCTGAATTTGCAATTTTCAAGTTGATGGTGCAGAACCATTGAGATGTAATTTTGCAGCTCCCTTCACATACTTTTATCTGGAAGATTCTATAGGTCCACCACCACACAGACACATTGCTACTTGGAAGAAATTTTCCAATAAAACAAGATGTTGCTCTTCCTACTCTTCAGCCATGTGAGTAAAGGATAGCTTCTTTTGACGAGTGCCTTAAATAGCTTTCCTCAAATCTGGTTTAAGATGGGAAATATTCTCAAATAAGCCTTGTACTGGTTGGCTACAATTTTAATGCAAGGAGTTGGAGTTCTTAAGAAGGACAGCATTTGTAAACCAATCTTTGTGATTCACGTAGTGGAGATAAAGTATTGTATTTGTCATCATACTTGAGTTGCACTTTCACTGTGCATGGCCTATTTGCATAAAAACAAAAGAGATTATTTTTAAAAAGAGGTTTTCTGTGTTTTTGTTTTGGTCCTTTGGGATGACTGCGGTAAATAAGGAGCGAACCATTTTCATACCTTGGATTTCACACATTGTGTTTATGTCATCCTTCACTTCTTCTTCCTCACCACCCACTTCTAATTCATTGGTGGCCAGTTTTGGGGTCTCTGTCACCCTTTGTCTGGACTACTGCAATAGCCTCCTGGCTGTTTCCCTTTCACTGTGCTTTACTCCATCATTAACCTTCACCCAAAGCAATCTGATTATGAAGCTTCCTTGCTTTGAAGACTTGCTCCCTTTCCCTCATGGGCTAGTGGCTATACTTCTCATGAAGACACAGAAAGCCATTCACAGCCAGAATCCAACTTCTCTCTTCTGCTTTTATCAGTCAACCCACATAACTTACCTTCTAGTCACACTTGAACTGTTTCACTGTCCCTTGACCCTCCTAGACTTTTTAGGACCTTCTGTGTTCTTTGCCTTTTCACAAGCTATTCCTTCTGCCTGGGATGCCTTTCTTGTTTTTTTTCTGTACTCCCCTATACCTTTGGGCTACAGATCATTCCACAGTTCACAGCTGGAAACTTCCTTGTTATCCTTCCCTCCTTTTTCACCATATCTCTCTTTTCCTCCCTCCCAAATCACATCATATATTCTTTCATTATAGCAGTTTCCTCTTTGTGTTAAAATTTCACTACTCATATGGATGTCCTGTCCTGACTTCCACAAGGGCAGGAAACATGTTTAATTCCTTTTGCATTCCTCATACTCAGTGCAGGTCCAGTAAACATTAAAGTGAATATCTGTTAACTGATCACTTATTTTTTTTAAGACTTTATTTTTATTTATATATTTGAGAGAGAGAGACATAGTGACAGAGAGAGAGAGCACAAGTAGAGAGAAGGAGAGGCAGGGTCCCACTGAGCAGGGATCCCGATGCAGGGCTAGACCCCAGGACCCTGGGGTCATGACCTGAGCCGAAGGCAGACGTTCAACTAGCTGAAGTACCCAGGCACTCCTAACTGATCGCTTATAAGCTAGCTATTATGCTAAGTACTTTTCATGCATTACTTCATTAAATCTATATAATAAATGTGCAAAGTTTTGCAGGTAAGGAAACTGAGTTTCAGAGAAGTTAGGTCACTTGCCTAGGGACACAGCGTTGGTGATCTCAAGGTTTTAACAGGATATAGAATTGAATCTATTTTCATTTCTAGCTGATAATGCTATATGACTATCATTAGAATGTCAGTGTACTTTTTTGATGTGGTTTGGCTCTTTTAAGTCTCTCCACTCTACCTTTTACTAATTTCGAAACCTTGAGTAAGTTACTAAACCTCTCTAAACCTCAATTTCCTCATTTTTTTTCACTGGGGAAAATAATACCTAATTTATATGGTTATTGTAAAGATTCAGGGGCAACACCTATATCAGGTTCCCAGCCCTCCTGCTGCGCATCACAGCAATCACTTATTCCTTCCTGCTCTCAGCAGGTACTTCATATTCCTCATTCGCTCACTTAATCCTTACCCTCTGAAAACTGGGAACTATTAAACCTTCTAACAGATGAAGAAACAGGCTTAGAGAAGTAAGTTACCTGCCCAAAGTTCCTTTAATGCAAGGAAATGTTTTTCCTCAGTCTCCCAGAACTAAATAGGATCCTCAGATCAATACCTAAGTGTTGTGTAAAGGGATCGCTCTGCCCGTACGTGTGAAAACACAACTAGAGGCATTACAGTGACTGAGTTTGCATTTCTTTTCTTTTTTTTCTAACTTTTTTTTCCCCTGGTAACCATGAACACTTAACAAGCCAGTGAATTCTCTTGAAAACAGAATCTTGGGTGAGCCACTGCATGGACATATTAACTTTTCTGCTCCCTGCTGTGTAAATTCTCCATGGCCCTCAAATTTCCACTTCTCCACTGAGCCCTCAGTCTAGTTCCCCTCTCTCTACCAATCCACTTCCTTCCAACCCCCAAGCAAAGATCTTGGGACCACTTCCAGTCAGAAGGGAAGAAGTAAATGCTCTCTGTCATAGGATCTGGTGCCCTGGGGGAAGTGTCTTGCTGAGTTCACATTCTCAAAACCAATAGCTTCTGCAACTCCCAGCTCTCACCTGTCTTATTCCATTTGGTTCCTCCTTCCCACCCGCTGATGCCTCACTGTCTAGGCTAAGGCTTTAAGACTCAAGTGCCTGCACAGTCCTGGCAGGTAATGCAAATCCATGAGCAAAGAAGGCCACAAAGGAGAAGGAGAACTTATACCCCATTGGCAGTTGAGCAGCCTCTTCCAGATTCACCAGTTCTTAACCATATGGGAATTTGGGCCCAGTGTTATCAGGCATTCTGATTTATGTGAATTTTCCAGATTTTAAAATTATTATTAACTAATTATAATTTAGGGTTTTTTAATTTAATTTTTAAATTTATTTTTGTATTTTAAGTTAATTTATTTTTTATTATGTTCAATTAGCCAACATATAATACATATAGTACATCAAGGATTCATTAGTTGTGTATAACACCCAGTGCTCATCACCACATGTGCCCTCCTTAGTACCCATCACCGGGTTACTCCATCCCCCACCCCCCTCCCTTCTGTAACTCTCAGATTGGTTCCTAGAGTCCAGAGTCTCTCATGGTTTGTTGGCCTCTTTGATTTCTTCCCATTCAGTTCTCCCTCCCTTCCCCTGTGGTCCTTATGTTCCACGTATTAGTGAAACCATACGATAATTGTCTTTCACTGCTTGACTTATTTCTTTAGCATAATCCCCTCCAGTTCCACCCACGTTGATGCAAATGGAAGGTATTCATCCTTTCTGATGGCTGAGTAATAATTTTTAAAGATTACAGTCTATGTGTGTACTATTTTTGGCCTACCAACCTTTAGTTTTCAACCTCTGCCCCAGACCCATTGTTCTCTAATCCTTAGCTTTATCACTTGGTTGCCAGAGCTTGTTTTTGGACCCTAACACAACACAGGTCTCTCAGAGTACAAATCTTTCCACCCACAGATCTGTCTTGCTGCTAAGGGTAACCTCATCCTCCCCTGATCTCCTATAGTATAGGCTTTCATAATGCTTGTTCAGAGCTTTGATTCTGTATTAGACTGGGGTCTGGAATCCTGGCTCTGTATCTGCTATGTGATCTGGACAAATTATTTAACATCTCTAAGATTTAGTTTTCACTTGTGGAAAATGGGAAATAATATATTACCTACCTCCTGGATTTGCAAGGATTAAATGAAATAATACGTGATATGGTATAGTATGCCGTAATGCCTGCCATGTGGTAAGAAGTGTTAGCTATGGTGAGAGCTTCTCCCTTAGTAGCTGCCAAGTAGGATCTCTAGCTGATTCATCTTCATTTTCTCAACACTAAATAAAACTTTATTGAATAAGTGAATAAGCTAATAGTCTTAACTTCCTCTTTTCTAGCCCTGATTTACTACAGCCTGGAATGTGATATATTCTTAAACCACCCCATCCACAGTGATCTCACTCTCCTCTCAACCTCCGTTGTACTAACAGAGGTCAGAGGTCAAAACTGGTGGCCTAAGCCAAACCCGCCCCTCCAGACAATAGGTAAAAAATCAGGAGATTCCACCTATAAGTCTACCTTCCTAACTTCTCTCAAAAAATAAGATTAGGTTGTACTGGACCACACTCCTGCACATAAGACAACAGAACAGTGACCAGCAGCATTGCTCAACATCGGGCTCATCTGCTTGTGTAATGAAGTTTCCACAATTCATGTGCCGTGAGGGTCTAATAAACTATAGACCTGCATCACACTTCTGTTATCTGAGGGTCTCTGTAGGCATTCTATGTTTGCCACTCCTGACTTAGAGACTGTACCTCATCACTAGATTGCTTTTTAACTTGATTTCATCCTGCTTAGCAGAGACATATAAATTCACTGTAGATTTAGCAATTCCAAAGAAAAAAAAACCCCTATTTCTGTAATCCCACCAAAACTAGAGGTAACCACTATGACTGTTTTGAAATACTTCCTTCCTATATTGTTTCTATGCATTATTTTCCTTATAAATGAATATCATTTTTTTCTTTCTTTTTTTCTCTTTTTTCATTTTTATTTATCGTTTTTTCTTTTTCTTTCTATCATTAAAAAGTCATCAACACAGACATAGATGTCATCAACAACTTCATTTTTAATTTACTTAACTATTCACCTACTATGAAAAATTTAGGTTGATTCTTATTTTTCATCATATTAAATAATGCTATAATAAACATTTTTGTACACAAATCTTTCCCATGTCTCTTATTATTTATCTGTATTCTTAAAGGTGAAATTATTATAGAAGAGGAATAAGCATTTTTATGATAAACAAAAGTGGTAGTTTATATATCTTCCAGAATTAAAAGTGCAAATTTGAATACGTTACCCATGATGACTAATAAGCAAAGAAGTCTTTATAAACTAAGAGCAGACATTAGCAGATATAACATATTTGAAGTCCAGAAGGCTAAAACAGGGCTTTCATAGCTTCATGAAGACATATGTAATTGCCAACTATAGAACAGGATTTTATTTTAATGTTTTTGGCATCCTACCTTACATCAAATATATTTTGGGTATCTTTGTTGTTTGGCTTTCACCCTGTTCACCTGCATTGAGCCTGTCCTTCTCTTATCTATAATTAGAGGTTTACTATAATGACTTTTGGGTTTTAAGGAAGAATCCATTTGCTAGAAGTGAATCAGAAAAGGCAGAGCTAAAGAAATTTAAGACAATTTAAAATATAGAAAATAGATTTAAAGAAAAGATTGTAAAGACTGAAATATTTTATTTCCATAAGACTTCCTATCCACTGTAAATTCCTATAAGCTTCATGGCATTGGTAAGCACTCATAGCCACATTTACAGATGAAGGCACTGAAGTTCAGGGGGCGAGGTGACACTGCTCTTAAACAGAGAACTACTTATTAACTACTTATTATTTGACACCAGCCAGACTGACTCAGAACTCTGGCACTTAGCCAAGACATACTGCCTATGGACAAATGGAAAGCAGCTACCTTTGTTCTCCTGTGGAACCTTGCACATCTCACTGTTATTTTTTTTTAAATTCATTATATTTGATATATTTGCCTTGAGAAATCATGTTATTCATTTTGGCATATTTCTAATATGTAGCCAGGGGCCTGGGATAAAGGTGTTGAATGAACTGAAAAATTATTAAGAATAGAGAAATAGGCAGTTGGCCAGAATAGGTGTTTTTAAGCATTTTTAAGCTTCTTATAGTTGGCAAATTGCTTTCCAGAAGGGTTATAGTCATTCACAATCCCACAGTCAATAGTATATGAAAGCACCATTCTTTTTGTACATTCATTACTATTATTATTAAAGAGAGAGAGAGAAAGAGAGAGCGAACAGGGGAGGGGCAGAGGGAGAGAGAGAATCCTAAGCAGGGCATGGAGCTGGACACAGGGCTTGTTCTCACAACACTGAAATCATGCCCTGAGCTGAAATCAGGAGTCAGACACTTAAGCGACTGAGCCCTCCAGGTGCCCCCTCATTAGCATTATTATCTCTACCCCAACAAAACATAAATTGTTAATTTGATAAATAAAAATATTTCATTGGTGTTTGCATTAGCAATTCTTTTATATTTAGTGAAGATGAACATTTTGGGTTTCTTTAAATTACTTTTTTAAATTAAGTTTTTAATTTTAATTCATGTATTGTTAATATACAGGGTTATGTTAGTTTCAGGTATACAATATAGCGATTCAGCGATTCTACACATTACTCAGAATTTATCGTAAGTGTACTCTTTAATCTCCATCACCTGTTTCACCCATCCCCCCCCCTCCCATCTTCCCTCTGGTAACCATCAGCTTGTTCTCTGTAGTTAAGGATCTGTTTCTTGGGCGCCTGGGTGGCTCAGTGGGTTAAAGCCTCTGCCTTTGGCTCAGGTCATGATCTCAGGGTCCTGGGATCAAGGCCCGCATTGGGCTCTCTGCTCCGCAGGGAGCCTGCTTCCTCTTCTCTCTGCCTGCCTCTCTGCCTACTTGTAATCTCTCTCTGTGTGTCAAAAAAAAAAAAAAAAAGGATCTGTTTCTTGGTTTGTCTCTTTTTTTCCCTTTGCTTGTTTGTTTTGTTCCTTAAATTCCACATATGAGTAACACCACATGGAATTTATCTTTCTTTGACTTATTTCTCTCAGCATAATCCTCTCCAGCTCCATCAATGTTGTTGTAAATGGCAAGGTTCTTTATTATGGCTGTGTAATATTCCATTGTGTACATATATCACCACATCTTTATCCATTCATCTATCATGGACACTTGGGCTGCTTCCATAATTTGGCTATTGCAAATAATGCTGCAATAAACAGGGATGCGTGTATCTCTTTGAATTAGCATTTTTGTATTTTGGAGGTAAATACTTAGTAGTGCAATTACTGGATCATAGAGAGGTTCTATTTTTAACTTTTGAGGAACTTCCATACTGTTTTCTACAGTGGATGTACCAGTTTGCTTTCCCATCAAACAGTGCACAAGAGTTCCTTTTTCTCCACATTTTTGCTATCACCTGTTTCTTGTGTTTTTGATTG
Organism: Ailurus styani; assembly: GCA_002007465.1. Lineage (NCBI taxonomy): Eukaryota > Metazoa > Chordata > Mammalia > Carnivora > Ailuridae > Ailurus > Ailurus styani. Next base: position 429,548 of record LNAC01000428.1, read on the forward strand.
TAGCCATTCTGACAGGTGTGAGGTGATATCTCATTGTAGTTTTGATATGCATTTCCCTGATAAAGAGTGACCTTGAGATCTTTTCATGTGTCTGTTGGTCATTTGTAAATGTTTGGAGAAATGTCTGTTTATGTCTTCTGCCCATTTTTTAATAGGATTATTTGTTTTTTGGGTGTGGAGTTATAGCTTTAAATTACTTTTTAAGTGGTTAAATTTGAATTAATTTAAGATGCTGAGAAAGTTGAAAAAAATGTATAAGGAGGTCTTGTGTACCCTTCATCCGCTTCCCGGCAATGGTAACGTCTTGTATAACTGTGGTACAACAGTTAAAACCAGGAAATGGACATTTGTATAATCCACAGAGCTTATTTAGATTTCATCTGTTTTATGTTTTATGTACATTCATCCACGTGTGTGTGCGTGTGTGTAGTTCTATGCAATTTTATCACATGTGTAAATTCATGTAACAACTGTCATTCATATAATAAAGAAATATTCCATTACCACAAGACTCCCTTGTGCTAACCTTTTGTAGCTGCATACCTCCTCCTTTCTCCAGTACCCATGATCTGCTTTCTTGTCTTTATGATTTTGTTATTTCAAGAAAGACATAAAAATGGAATCATATGATCTGTAACATTTTGGGATTGGCATTTTCACTCTGCATAATTCTCTGGAGATTCATCCAAGTTTTTGTGTATATCAGTAGCTCTTTCCTTTTATTGCTGAGTAGTATTCCCTGGTACATATATACCACAGTTTGCTTAACCATTCACTCAGTGATGGATATTTTCCCCCCCAGTTTTTGACTATTACAAATAAGGCTGATATGAATATTGATGTATTGGTTTTTGTATGAACATAGGTTTTTTTATTTCTCTGGGATAAAACCCCAAGACTGCAACGGCTGGGTCATATGGTAAGTGTGTGTTTAGTTTTGTAAGAAACTGTCAAACTGTTTTCCAGAGTGGCTATACAATTTTACACTCTACAGCAAAATATGAATGATCCGGTTTCTCTGCATTCTGTAAGCATTTGATGTTACCATTATTTGTTTTAGCCATTCTAATAGATGTATAGTGATATCTAACTGTGGGTTTAATTTTCGTTCTCATAATGACTAATGATGTTAAACATCTTTTCATGTGCTTATTTGTCATCTGAATATCCTCTTTGAGAAAATGTCTTTGTATATTTTTTGCCCATTTTCAAATTGAATTGTCTGTTTACTGTTTAATCTGATAAATCCCATTGGAGCTTGAATTGGCATTTCTTCGATACCTACCAAAAAGGATCATTTTTTGTCATTTATATTTATGCTTTAAAATAGCTTAATTATTAATTACATTGGATTGCTTTTGTCATTTTATTTATTTTAAGTATGTTTTGTTAGTCACCATACAGTATATCATTAGTTTTTGATGTAGTGTTCCATGCTTTTGTCATTTTATAATTGTTGGTCTCTTCCTAATTACACTCTAAAGATTACATGTTTGCTATTTTATTTTCTGTATTTTACATAGTTCCTTAAAATGATCAGGTTCTTGATAAAGATTTATTGTTTTCTTGTTGAAAATAGTTGCAACATGAGGGTGATGATCTAGGTTTATCTTTTGGGTAGTTATTTTTTCAGATTTTATCTCATGGTTAGTTTCTGGCTGACATTGACTAATTGGTTTACTTAACTATTAATTCCTTTTTATTTTTATTAGATCTTTTAGTACAGTCAAATCGGATTAATTTGATCCCCTATAATACAGAACCGTGACATTTGGATTATTTGGCCAATAATATCCCTGAGATTATAGAAAGCAAATTTTAGACTCATTTTGACTTCAGAACTTTCTAAAAAAATGCTTTAATACTTCTTTATTCTAAGTCTGCTATATTTTTCTGTTTAAATTATGAGTGAGGCCTGAAATTCCACTCATGTTTTCTTTTTTACATCACCAGATTCACCACAATCTTCACCTCTGAGAAGTCTCAAATAACTACTTGCCTTACAAAATAGAATAAAATCTGTGTCAGTACTAAAAATCTAATTTGTAAAATGATAGCTGCAAAAATCCTTTTCTTCCTGAAAGCCTTCTCAAACCAGTTTAGTGGGAAAAAGTATCTGCTTTCCCGCCTTGTGTTTAGCAATTAAAGTAGAGGAAGAAAAACCCCAGGTCTGGCTGACTGGGCTCCAAGTTGTTTCCATGGTTACGAACAGCAGAGGTGAGTTTGGTCCAGAGAGGAGGTCTCCTTTCATCGCCAAATGTTTGCAGGAGTGGTCCATGTGCTGTTTCTGTATTCTCAGCTCCCTGATTTAATCCCTCTATTCCGACTGGGAGATCTCTGCAAAGGTCACCAGAACCTCTCCACTGACATTTTCAGTCATTCCCCTACTTCACCTTTCTGCAGAAGTTGACACTGTGGCAACCCTCCGCTTTGTGAAATATTTTCCTTCTCTTAGCTTAAGTGACATAATCCTTTATCTTCCCTCCCTCCCATTATACACTTATGCCCAGTTTCTCTGGCTGTATGCATCTTCTCACCAAAGTAATATGCACACTCACCAAGTGTACTAGTTTGCTAGGATCGTAGCAACAAAGTACCACAAACTGTGGCTTAAACAACAGAAGTTTATTCTCTCACAATTCTGGAAGCCAGAAGTCCTAAATGAAGGTGTCAGCAGCACCGGATCCTCCTGAGGGCTGTGAGGGATGGATCTGTTTCAGGCCTCTCTCCTTAGCTTGTGAATGGCCTTCTTCTCAATGTCTCTTCACATTGTTTTCTCTCTGTGCATGTTTCTCTGTCTGCATTTTCTCTTCTTTATTAGCACACCTATCATCTTGGATTAGGGCCCACCCTTATAATCCCATTTTGACTTGATTATCACTGTGAAGACCCTATCTTCAAATATGGTCACATTCTGAGGTACTGGGGTTAAGACTTCAACATATAAATTCTGAGGGGACACAATTCAATCATTAACATTTAGACTTTAGACTCATTTTTTTCTGTTGTAGCCCATGTGTTCCATGTAGAAGTTTGGTAAATACAGTTTGCCTTTCCCTGGGCATGTCCTATTCTTGCTTGTGTCTATCTCCTCCCTTGGTTTCTATGACATCACTTTTCTCCTACTTTGCTCCAATCTCTGTAGTTACTCTGTGATGTCTATTGTGGACTCTTCATCCTCATCTCCTCCCCAAACATCAAGGTTTTCCAGGTTCTATCCTTGGCTTCTTCTCACTCTATCATCCTCTCTCCCTAGTGATCTCACCCACAATGAGAATTTCAGCCTTCAGCTGTACTTATGCTGAATACTGTTAATACCTATCTCAACCTGTACCCCTTTTTTGAGCTTTACCCCTGTATATTCATTTGTCTACTTGGACATCACCATCCAGCTGCTCCGTGGGATCTCAAATTCAGCATTTTCAAAAATGAACTCACCTTCGGTCATCTCCTCCCCCTGGCTCAAACCCAGTCCACTTCCTATATCCCCCATTTTATGAAGGATGCCATTGTGTACTTAGATCTCTCCTTCCAAGCTCTACATCTTTCAGAAACCAAATCCTGTCAATTATTGTGCTTAAACATCTTCTAAATGCATCCTCTCCTCTCTGATCCCACCATAACTGCCCTGGTTTCACATCCTCAACAACTCTTCTTGGATCATGCCAATAATTTCCTAAATGATCTCCTTGTCACCTGAATCAGTTCTGTGCTCTTCTGTCAGAGAAATTCTTTAAAGCAAATATTATCATATCTTTGTTTATTCTTCTTCTTCCAATTTAGTCTCTGTAACTTTGAGATAATCACAGCTGGATACCTGGGCTCCGGGTTTCCTTGGTCCAGCCCCTCCTAGTTTCCACCTCATCCTCTGTTATTACTATCTGTCAGGCATCTTTTCATAGCTATACTTGCAGCCTCCCCACACCCCCCTCTGTCTATTTAATCACCCAGACCTGGGGTCTTTAAACCATGTTAACCCACCATGAACCCCACAGCTGGAGGTCTATAAAAGCCCCAGCAGATCTCTGAGCCATCTTTCCTCTTCTGCACTATCTCTGCTCCTGGCTTCATCCTTGCACCTAAATTGACTATCTGCTTTTTTAGCTTCACCCTCTTTTCCAGTATTTGTCTTCTCATTGGGATCAGAGTCATTCCCAGAAGTGGCTGGCCTTGTCCTTGGGCTCTGTCTGTTTCAAGTCAGTTTCACTGGGACCCCAGCCTGTCTTAACAGGCCCAGAGGGTACTGCACACTTTTGATGGAAAAAACTTTCCTGAATTCTAGTTCTAGCATTGCTCTCAAGTAATTGTGTAATCTTGGATGAATCACTTCCCCTCTATTTCTTAATTCTAATACTAATAAAAACAACTAATAATAATTACTGAGTACTTATCAGAGCAAGATTCTAAGCACTTTACATGGGTTATTTCTCACAACCACTTATGACTTATCACAGTTATCCCCACTATACAGATAAGAAACCGAGGATCACAATTTTTAAGCAACTTATTCAGAATCACACGGCCAGAAAGCAGGAGAAGATAGGATTCAAGCCCCAGTACTCTGGTTCCAAAGCATGGCCACTTAACGACTGCCCTGTTCTTCCTTCCGATATACAGCTCGCTCTAGAGCCATGCCATCACATATGTAAACTATGGAAGTAAGCGCTCTGGTTTTCCACATAGAACATTATATGAAAACTGGCTATTAAGATCTAGTGAGTATATTTTGAATGAGAAAAAAGTTAAACACAAAAGGCCAAAACCCTAAAAATGGAATGCCACAAATTATGAGTGATCACATATTACTGGACAGCTGTCTGCTTTTCTGAGAGAAGCTAAGTATTGATTTATTTTTTTTAATTATCTAGTTTTATTTTTCTGCCTGCAGATGTGATCCAAGTTCAAAGGCACAAAGTAGAAAATAGAAATCATCTATCCTCTTTTCTGATTAACATTGTGTGTACGTATACACAATGTGTATAGGTATCATGTATAGAAGTAGTAGCACTATACATTCTGCTTTTTTTTCTTTAGCTAAACACATTAAAATTGTTCTACAATAGCATTTTTAATGATTCATGGTATTCCATTATGGTCGTTCCATAACTGTCTATTTTAACACATTTAAGTTGTTTCTAAGATTTTCACTGTTAGAAACAATGACAAGAAAAATACTTGTATCACTAAAATTTTACAAACATTTATGATTATGTCTCTTTTTTAAAAAGATTTTATTTTTTTGTCAGAAAGAGAGAAAGAGTAAGTGAGCAAGAGAAAGAGAGCACAAGCAGGGGAAGCAGCAGGCAGAGGGAGAAGCAGGCTCCTTGCTGATCAAGGAGACTGATGCGGGTCTTCATACCAGGACCCTAGGATCATAACCTCAGCTCAGAGCAGATGCTTAACTGATTGAGCCACCCAGGCGTCCCTATGATGTCTTTATAATAAATTTCCAAAATTTGAACTTCTTGGTTAAAGGGCATATACATTTTAAGAGCTTTTGATTTGTATCACCAAATTTTTGTCTAGAAACGTTATATTACCGTAAGCAGGTAATAAGGGTATAAATGTTCCTCTCTCCTTAGAAACATGCAGGGCGCCTGGGTGGCTCAGTGGGTTGAAGCCTCTGCCTTCGGCTCAGGTCATGATCTCGGGGTCCTGGGATTGAGGCCCGTATCGGGCTCTCTGCTCTGCGGGGAGCCTGCTTCCTCCTCTCTCTCTGCCTGCCTGTCTGCCTACTTGTAATCTCTCTCTCTCTCTGTGTCAAATAAATAAAATCTTTAAAAAAAAAAGAAGAAAAGAAACATGCAGCCTTCTTGCTTGCATGTTAGTTGCTTTTTGAGAAGAAACCTGCCATTTTTATAAAGAAAAATAATATTTCACTGTTTTAGTTAGCATTTCTTGTAATTCTGATGAGTTTTCACATTATTTATTGGTCATTTATATTTTAAATTTTTCTGTTCATTTTCAGTTTTCAGGCATTGTGAAACAGCAGATCTTAACAAGAACAATATAGACAGTGGCCTGTGGTTCTATAGATGTCTGCAGGCAGCATTAGCATAATTAAGTGGTATTACTGCTATACTTTCACAAAAAGGATAAATTCTGAATTTTTTCATATATGTGTAATATTTCAAAATTCTACTGCAAGAAAAAAGACTCTTTACTTGGAAATTAAATTCTAATCTTCTGAAATAAAATCAGCAGGGCTCTTTCTGGAACCAGTAAGCACTGAGTAGACAGGGTTGCTTAGATTTTCAAAGAACAATAATAAATAATAACTGATTCCATCTGGTGGGTGGATGTGACTGCTTCCAGTAAGTCACAGCATGGGGGTATGCCACGCATGAGGAAACCTTGTGGTACAGAGCAAAACATCAAGAAAGATTTTAGCTTTACTCCTATGTGAGCAGTGTGACCCTAGCAAGTTATTTGGGGTCTTTAAGCCACTGTTATCTATAAAACAGAATGATAATATCTGTCTGAGAGTCATTGTGAGTATTAAAATCTAATGACGTATCATGAATAAAGTACACAATACATCATGTATGTTCAATACTGGGGAGCTAATTGAATTATTACTCTATTTTTTTCTACTACCTCACCCTGCTCAGAATCTCCCATGGCTTGTTTGTCACTCATTTTCTGGCTTCTACATTTTCTTCTTATACCTCTTTTTCCTCTTCCTTTTCCTTGGCTTCTCTTCTACCTTCTCTATCTCACTCCTCTGGCCCCAGGCCAAACTGGCCTTCGTATACACAAAATTTACTCTCTAGATTATATAATGCTTATGCAGACATTTAAATTTCTGATTCTTAAAATCAACAACTGCAACATTTAAATTATTCGAAAAACAGCGGTGCCTGGGTGGCTCAGTAGTTAGGTGTCTGCCTTCCAGTCATGATCCCAGTGAGTTCTGGGATTGAGCCCCATGTTGGGCTCCTTGCTCTGCAGGAAGCCTGCTTCTCCCTCTCGCACTTCCCCTGCTTGTGTTCCCTCTCACTGACTCTGTTTCTCTTTCTCTCTCTCTCTGTCAAATAAATAAATAAAATCTTTAAACAAAATTGTTCAAAAACAAATTTACAAAGTCAAAATTAATCACACAAAGAAACCCCAATAACCAGTAAACTTTCTGGCACCCCAAATAATTCTTAACTTTGAGTGGCAGTGAAACGTCTTTGGTAGAAATTTCTTTAAAAGATCCCCTTCCTTGGAGCTATAGGATCAACCTAGAGTGGATGGTCTCAGAAGGGGAAAATGGCTTCTGGGACTTCATCTAATTTTTCAAAGCACAGATTGTTCTTTATACCAGGTGTTCGTGATTTTGGTTTGTGCGTAAATATGCCCTTAATACATATTAGCATTCTTGAGCAGGAAGGACAGAAAACAGAGCACCATCCTCAACCTCAGCCTGCTGCTGAAGTAACTTAAATCCCCCCCTTTATTTTTGTTTTATAAGATTTTATTTATTTGAGAGAGAGAGCGAGCACAAGAGCGGGGTGAGGGGCAGAGGGAGAAGTAGACTGCCCACTGAGCACGGAGACAGATGTGGGGCTCGATTTGGGGCTGGATCCTGGGACTCCAGGATCATGACTGGATGGAGCCCAAGGCAGACGCTGAACTGACTGAGCCACCCAGGCACCCCTGAGGTAACAACGCTAAATTGCCTGTCAAAGAATAATAAGGATGATCACTCACCATCTGAGATACATCTTGGCTGCGTCGACTGTTGCAGTAAGGTCTGGGAATGATTCTTCTCTGTCTGTACTAGTCTGTACTACAGTGGAAGGAGGAGCAACCCCCTCCACGCCTGTGAAAGCCTTCCTTTCAATGACTGTATATCCTGTAACTTTCTTTACTAAAGGCTGTTCCTCTTTTTTCTACAGATTTTGCCAACACTTGTGGAAGAAATTTAACCATTTCCTTGCATTTGAATTCACTGACCTACATCTAAACATATTTTTAAAAATAATTCAGTGGCTTGAGTGCCAGACTGACATTAAGATGAGACTGACTAAAATTCCCCCTCTTGAAATTCCCTCAAAAAACCTAGAAAATAAAATAATTAAAAAGAAAAAAATCTCTAAATTTATAAATAGAATAAAGAATATTCTACAGTTTTAGTAAGACAATAAAAATTATGATTTACTATGGATGTGGATTGGGAGTGGGTAGCCTCTTCCTACTGATTTCCACCACAGAGATGATAGAGATTTCACTGAACTTTGGAGGCAAGGGAAAGTCTTATGAGAGTTGCACAACCAAGGAGGGCAAACAAAAACTACTGCTTTTATTATTTCATTCTTACTAGAGGCAAAGATTAAATTGGTCAAAGAGAAGTTTCCTGAAATAGAGGCCTGAAAAAAAAAGAGCAGTATCCTAATATTAAGAGATGTACTTGAGAGAGAAACATAAAATTCATCAAGTAGAAACTATTTTCAGAAGAAAAGAAATTTCCACATATGAACTGAAAGGGACACTATGAAGGAATTTAAAAGATTCAGATTGTCAAAAAACTTTAAGAAAATGGATTTTCTCCAAATAAATCACTGTGAACATTTTAAATTACAAAGACATTGAAAGATAAAAGCAAAAGGAAAAAGTAGGATGACTACAGAGAAAGATAAACCAGCTTGACCTTTTACTCAGCCCTAATATCAAAAAGCCACAGAACAATATCTAATAGAGTTTTGAGGTAGCATTCTCTACCTAGAGAAGATGCCAATTAAGTATGAAGGTCAACAGAAATAATTTCCAAGCAGACAGAATAACAAAAGTACCACTACAAAGATAAACTTGCTAAATAAATTACTTGAAGATGTGTTCCGGAATAGTAAGGATTGAATTAAGGTTGAAAGTATAAGGATACAGAAACCATTGTCTTGATTTCCTGGCTCCAAAAAGGAGAAAAAAGAGAAAAATGGAGGAGGAGAAAGGGCACAGTGAAAGCAAATGCTAAAGTGAAGTTTATAGATATAAACACTTTAAAAATTAAGAAAGAGCTCAAAAAAAAAAAAGGAAAAAGATCTCAAATCAACAACTTAACTTTATAACTTAGGGAACTAGAAAAAGAACAAACTAAACACAAAGATAGCAGAAGGACAGAAACTGTAAAGATTGAAACAGAGGTAAATGAAATAGAGAATAGGAAAACAATAGAAAATATCAGTAAAACCCAAAGTTGGTTCTTCGAAGAAATAAAAAAATATTAACAAAAATTTAGCTACAAATAGACTAAGAAAATAAGAGCAAGGACTTAAATTACTGAATCAGAGTGGCCAATGGATTGAAGAAATCAAAGGGAAAATCAAAAAAGAATCTTGAGGCAGGCAAAAATGAAAACAAAAATTATGAAAACTTATGGGATGTAGCAAAAGCAGTTCTAAGAAGGAAGTTCATAGAAATAAATGCCTACATTGAGCAAATAGTAAGACCTCAAATAAACAATTTATTTTTGCACTGCAAGAACCTAGAAAAAAAACCAAACTAACCCAAAAGTTAGCAGAAGGAAGGAAATAATAAAAATTAAAACAGAAATAAATGAAATAGAGACTAAAAAGACAATAGAAAAGATCATCAAAACTAATATTCAGTTGTTATTTTTATAAGATTTTATTTATTTATTTGAGCATCAGCAGAGGGAGGGGCAGAGGGAGGAGATTCCCTGCTGAACAGGAAGCAGCTTATCCACTGAGCCACCCAGGCACCCTGATAGTTGGTTTTAAAAAGATAAACAAAATTGCCAAACCTTTAACTAGATTAAGAACAAAGGAGAAAAGACTCAAATCAATAAATGAAAGAGGAGACATTACAACTGATACCACAGAAATACTAAAGATGGTAGGAGAATATAATAAACAATTATGTGCTTACAAGATAGGTACATGAAAAGAAGCTCAATATCACTAATCATCAGGGAAATGCAAATCAAAACCACAATGAGAGACCACCTTTTACCTGTCAGAATGATTAAAATAAAAAAGACAAGAAATAATAAGTGTTGGCGAGGATGTGGAGAAAAAGAAACTCCTGTGCCCTGTTGGTAGGAATGTAAATTGGTATAGCCATTGTGGAAAACAGTATGGAGGTTCCTCAAAAAATTAAAAATAGAAATACCATATAATCCAGTAATTCTGCTACTGGGTATTTATACAAAAAAAAAAAGGAAAACATTAACTTGAAAAGATATTTGCATCCCTATGTTTATTGCAGCATTATTTTTTATAGCCAAGATATGGAACCAACCCAAATGTCCATCCATAGGTGACTGGAGAAAAAAAAATAGTATATATGCCCAATAGACTATTACTCAGCCATAAAAAAGGATGAGATCTTCCCATTTGTGACAACATGAATGGACCTAGAGGATATTATGCTAAGTGAAATGAGTCAGACATAGAAAGACAAATAACATATGATTTCACTTATATGCAGAATCTAAAAAACGAAACAAGTGAATAAACAAACAAAAAAGAGAAACAGGTTCATAAATACAGAGAACAAACTGATAATTTCCAGAGGGGAGGGTAGTGGAGGGATGGGTAAAATGGGTAAAGGAGAGTAGAAGATACTAGTTATGGAATGAATAAGTCACAGGACTGAAAGGTACAGGGTAAGGAATATATTCAATGGTATTGTAAGAGTGTTGTAAGGTGACAGACGGTAGCTACACTTCTGGTGAGCATAGAATAATGTATAAATTGTCAAATCACTAAGTTGTACACCTGAAACTAAAGGAACATTGTGTGTCAACAATACTTCAATTAAAAATGAATAAATAGAATTGTCAAAAAATATATACATCAACAAATTGGATAACTTAGAAGAAATGGATAAAATCCTAGAAACATATAACCTACCAAGACTGAATCATGAAGAATAGAAAATCTTGTTTGGACACAAAAAAAGTGTGGACACAAAAAAAGACACCATGGATGACATCCATGGACAGAGACTAATAATGAGGAAGGAGATTGAAGCAGTAATCAAAAACTACAACCAAGAAAATACCCAGGACCTGATGGTGAATTCTACCAAACATTTAAAGAGGAATAATGCCAATCCTCCTCAAACTCTTCAAAAAATTGAAGAGTGGGGACCAATTCCAAACTCATTTTACAAGGCCAGGTTTACTCTCATTGCAAAGCTAGATAAGAGCACTATCATAAAAAAGAAAATTATAGGCTGTTACTCCTGATGAACATAGATGCAAAAACTCTTTTTTTTTTTATTTTTTAAACTCTTAACAAAATACTAACAAACTGACTTCAGCAGTACATTAAAAAGATCATACACCATGATCAGGCGGAATTTACCCCTGGGTTTTGAGGATGATACAACATATGCAAATCAATAAACATGATATACCACATTAACAGAATGAAGGGTGTATATCACAATCATCTTAATAGAAATTCAGAAAAAGCATTTGACAAAATTTAACATCCTTTCTTGATTAAAAAAAAAACTCTTGACAAATTGGTATAGAAGAAATGTACCTCAACATAATAAAGGCCCATAGCTAACATCATGCTCAACAGTAAAAAGCTTAACGTTTTTTCTCTAAGATCAGGAATGAGATAAAGATGCCAATTCTCACTGAAATCCTAAACTTTGTATGGAACCACCAAAGATTGAATAGCCAAAGCCATCTTGAGAAAGAAAAACAGATAGAAGCATCACACTTCCCAATTTCAAAGTATATTACAGTTTTTCTTTTAGCATTTTAAATATGTCACTCCTCTGTCTTTTTACTTGCATGGCTTCTGGGAGAAAAAGTCCACTGAAATTCTTATCCTTTTTCTTCTGTAGGTAATTTTTTTCCCTCTGTGTATTATCAAGATTTTCCTTTGGTTTTGATTTCCAGCAGTTTTGTTTTGGTATAGACTGAATTGTGTCCCTCCAAAATTCAAATGTTGAAGTCGTAACCCCAAGTACCTTGGAATGTGACTGTATTTGGAGATATGGCTTTTAAAGGGGTGATTAAGGGGCGCCTGGGTGGCTCAGTGGGTTAAAGCCTCTGCCTTTGGCTCAGGTCGTGATCTCAGGGTCCTGGGATCGAGGCCCGCATCGGGCTCTCTGCTCGGCAGGGAGCCTGCTTCCTCCTCTCTCTGCCTTCCTCTCTGTCTACTTGTGATCTCTCTCTCTCTCTCTGTGTCAAATAAATAAATCAAAAATCTTTAAAAAAAAAAAGGGGGTGATTAAGTTAAAATGAGGCCAATATGGTGGCTCCTAATCCAATCTGACCGTTACCCTTATAAGAAGAGGAAGTTTGAACACAAAAATCGACGCNGGGGGGTGATTAAGTTAAAATGAGGCCAATATGGTGGTTCCTAATCCAATCTGACCGTTACCCTTATAAGAAGAGGAAGTTTGAACACAAAAATCGACGCCATGGATGACATCCATGGACAGAGGGATGACCATGTGAGGATACATCAAACAGGGGGCCCATCTGTAAGCCAAGAAGAGATGCCTCAGAAAAAAAACTAACCCTGCCAGGACCTGGATCTTGAACTCGCAGCATTCAGAACTTTGAGAAATAAATTTCAGTTGTTTTAGCCACCTAGTCTATAATATTTTGTTATGGTAGCCCTAGGAAACTACTACAAATATGATATGTCTAGGAGTGTGGTTTGTTTTAGTTTCTCTTGTTTTGTTTTTGGTATTTATCCTTCATGGTGTTTTCAGAGCTTCTTAGATCTGTGGTTTGACATATGGCATTAATTTTAGAAAATTTATAGTCATTATTTCTTCAAATAGTTCTTTTATCTTACACGTTTTCTCTGCTCTTTGTGAGATTCTAGTTACATGTATATTATAACATTTGGTATTTTCCTTCAGGTCTTGGTTGCTCTGTTCTGTTTATTTTCCCCCCATTCTAGTTTTTTCCTCTTGCTTATCAGTTTATATGATTTCTATTAACTTATTTTCGAGTTCCAGGATTTTTTTCTTTTGATGTGTCAGGTCTACTAATGGGTCTGTTTAAGGCATTTTCCATCTCTATTACTACATTTTTTTTTATTTCTAGCATTTCCATTTGATTATTTTGTCTACAGTTTACATTTCTCTGTTAAAATTATCTGATCCTGCATGCTGTCCCTGTAAGATAGTTCAACATGTCATATTTGTGCCTGTTTTTTTAAAGATTTTTAAAAAAATATTTTTATTTATTTTTATAAATATTATTATAATAAATATTATTATTTAAAAGATTATTTATTTATTTATCTGACAGCGACCAAGCACAAGCAGGGGAGGGGCAGCGGGAGAAGCAGACTCCCCACTGAGCAGGGAGATCCAGGCAGGACTTGATCCCAGGACCCTGAGTTGAAGGTAGATGCTTAACCGACTGAGCCACCCAGGTGCCCTTGTGTCTGGTTCTGATGATTGCTTTGTCTCTTCAGATTTTGATTTTTCTTGCCATTTTGCATTCCTCTGCTATAGATTGAATTGTATACTCCCAAAAGTTCGGATGTTGAGGCTCTAAATCCCAATGTGATGGTATTTAGCAATGAGGCCTTTGACAGGTAATTAGGTTTAGATGAGGTCATGAGGATGGGGATTTCATGATGGGATTAATGCTCATATAAGAGGAGATACCCAGGACCTTGCCCTCATTCTGTCTCTACCATCTGAGCACACCATGAGAAGGCACTTATCTAAAACACACAAAGAATTTTCACCAGAACCCAGCATGGCTTGGACTTGTCATCCTGATCTTGGACTTGTCAGCCTTCAGAACGGTGAGAAATAAGTTTCTGCAGTTTAAACCACCCAGTCTGTGGTATTTTGTTATGACAGCTTGAGCAAAGTAAGACAGCATCATGATTTTTTTGTTCAAAGCCAGATGTGTTATACAAGATAATAGATACTGAGGTATACATGTTTTATGCTTAGAGATAAGCATGTCTTTCCTTTTCCTAGGCTGTTAGTGATTAGGGATTTGTATTAAGTTTGTCTGGAGTTCAGTTGGGTTGGAAATTCAGTGTTGCTTCGGTTAACCTCAGTGTACCACAGGCTTTCAAATTTCTCTAGCGATACCTTGTATGGGCTGTTTGTCAAAGTGTTTCTCTCAATGTCTGTTCTACACTTGGCTTCATGTCTTTCTGCTTTCCTTTGAGTCTTCCCTTTGAACTGCTTCCCCCAAAATAATCTGTGTTTTGAAGCTCTCCTAGCTGTATTCCATTCTTATTTTTTACTTAATGTTTATTAGAGTGTTTTTGGGGACGAGGGTAGGCAAGGCTTAGTTCTTTGACGTTCTAATTGCTTCAGTTTTCATCAGACACTGTGAACCTGTGGGCATTCACTAGTGTTCTTGCCTTCCACTGGACCTAGTGCTAGGCCAGAATCTATTCATGACTTACTCCCAAGGGTAAACAGGAAAACCTATTTTCCTCCCCCAGTGGTAATGGGCATCAACCAGTGCCCTAAGGATACAGTTTGTGTTTCTATTATCCCCATAGATTGAGCCTTTTGTTTCATAAAAGAGATAGAACAGATGAGTTTGAGCAGAGTTTTGGTAATGATTTCTAGTCCCCATCATCCAGCCATCCCTGTAAGGAAAATGTCCTCAGAGTTTTCTTCAATTTTCCTTGTGAGCTCCTGGTGAGGTTCTCACAGAAAAACCCTTCAAGAAGGTACTAATTTTCAGGGGCTTGCTTCATTGTGTCACACTGGCCCACACCCGACCTTTAGAAATTGATTACAGTTTTCCAGTTATTCTTGTTACTGGCTTATATGGCATTGAGGGCCTCTGCCCCAGATAATCAAATGTTCTGATTCGGGTTTTCTATAAAGGAGTTGTCTCTCCGCAGTTTTGGGTTGTATTTTTGCCCTGTGATAGCAATTCTCTTAAGGGTTCCAGAATCTATTAGTTTTGTAGTTTGTCCAGCATTTTCTTGTTGTCAGGGTGGGAACAACTCTCTTCATAGCTCTCTGTACCTCTAAGGTGAAACCAGAAGTAATTTCTATATTTTTTTCATATATTTCATAAAATTTCTGGGGCTCAACCAAAATAACCAAACACACCAGTTTGCTAAATACAAGGTCAATATACAAAATCAACTGAATATCTGTACACCAGCCATAAACAATAGAAAATATAATTTTTAAAATGAGTTTTAAATTGATATGATTTACCAATATTATATCAATACTTACAAATAAACCTCATAAAGATGTATGATATTTCTACCCCAAAAAACTGAGAAAAATTTGAGAAATTGAAGAATAGAAAAACAAATGGAGGCATATACTAAGTTCATAAATCAGAAAGCTCAAAAATATAAAAATGGCAATTCCTCCAAACTGATCTATTGATGTAAGGCAATCCCAGTTAAGATCCTAAAACATTTTTGTGTAAATTATCAAACTGATTCTAAAATGTGTATGGACATGCAAAGGACTGAGAATAGTCAAATCATTCTTAAAGAAGAAAATGAAGTGAAAGGATTTGCTCTAGTAGGTATGAAGGCCTGTTAGGAGGTTATAATAATTAAAAGAATGTGGTATTGGTATTGGCACAAGGGTAGGCAAACAAATAGAAAGACCAATGAAAGAAAATAGAGAGTCCAGAAAAGATATATAAATGTATAGACACTTCACGTTTGGAAAAGCTGACGTTGTTGAACAGAAGGGAAAGGAATTAATTTTCTTTCTTTCTTTCTCTCTTTCTCCCTCTCTTACTTTCCTTTTATAGTATATGTGCTGCCCAAACAAACACAGGAATTAATTTTCAATAATTAGTCTTGGTCAATTGGATATCTGTTTGAGAAAAAATGGGAGGGGTACCTGGCTGGCTCAGGCAGTAGAATATGTGACTCTCGATCTCACGGTCATGAGTTCAAGCCTCATGTTGGGTGTGGAGCCTACTTAAAAAAAAAAAAATGAGAGAGAGAAAGAGAAATGGATCTTAATTCCCTATTTCATATATCAGTTCTATGTGTATTGTAGATCTAAATGTAAAAAACAAAATATAATGCTCCTTGGAGATGACAGAGGAGAATATCTTTATGACCCAAAGAAAGGCACATATTTCTTAAATTGTCTTATTAAAAGAAAAGATTGATAAGTTAAGCTTCTCCAAAATAAATAACAAAAATATCTGTTCATCAAAAAAAAATCATTTAGAGAGCAAAAGGCAACTCACAAATTGGGAGAAGATATTTTTAACTTGTATAACCACAGAAAGGACCATATCCAGAATACAATAAGAAACTCCTGTAAATCAAGAAAATAACAGAAAACTCAATAGAAAAAAATAAGCAAAGATTCTAACAAGACAAAAAAGGATATCCCAAAGTCCTGAAGGCTGATAAACATATGAAAAAGTGCTCAACTTCATTAGTCATCAGGGAAATGCAAATTAAACCACAATGCAATACCATCACACACCCACCAGTAGAGTTATAATTGAAGACTGTTGATCCCAAATATAGCCAAGGATGTGGAACATTAACACTTTCATACATTAGCACTATGTAGGTAAATTTGGAAAAACCTAAGTTTGAACATATGCTTACTATACTGAAAATCTACTGCTGCATAGCAGCAATGTTGTTTTAGTGGCGTAAAATAACAAACATATATTTTCTGTCTTTCTGTGGGTCAGGAATTTGACAGTAGCTTAGTTGTGTGGGTTTTGGCTCAGGGTCTCTCACGAGTTTACAGTCAAAATGTTAGCTCTTCTGAAGACTGGACTACAGCTAGAAAATTTCCTTCCAAGATGGTTCAGTCATATGACTATTGGCAGGAAGCCTTAGTTCCTCACTATGTGGAGTTCTCCATAGGGCTGCCTTAGTGTCCTCATGATATTGCAGCTGGCTTCCCCCAACCTGAGCAAGGAAGAAGTTGTAATGCCTATTATAACGCAGTCTTGGAGGTAACACACTGTCACTTCTGCTATTTGTTAGAAGTCAGTCACTAAGTCACTTAGTCAGTCACTAAGTCTAGCCTGCACTTGAGGGTCATGGATTTAAGCTCCCTGCTTTTGAAGAGAGGAGGGTCAGAGAATTTACGGACATATATTAAAATCACTACACATACCCCATGACCAAACAGTTTTACCCTGAGCTACAAGCAAAAATGAGCATATGGCTCTCCAAACATTTACAACAATGTTTATAGCATCATTATTCATAAAAGCCAAATAGAAACAAAATGCTTATCAACAATACAACAGACAAGTTGTGCTATATTCTAACAATATAATACTTACTATTCATAAACAGAAATTAACAAACTTACAGATACATGCAAAACCACAGGTGAATCTTGCTAATACTAATATTGAGCAAAAGAGACAAACTCCTAAAATGTGTACTATATTACTTTCTTTATAAATGTTAAAAGAGGGAAAACCAATCTATACTCTAAGAAGTCAAGATGATGGTTACCTTTGGCAAGGAAAAGGGGGGGGAATGATTAAGAGGGGTTATGAGGAGATGCCTCTGAAATTACCATTTCATTACTGATTTATAACTTGCCCAGAGTGGTAGTTGCAAAGATATGTTTACATTGTTACAGTTCATGGAGCCATGTACTTCTGATTTGTGGAGATTTCAGAATTGCCTTGTACTTCAAATTTGGAAGAATTTTTTTTTAATGCCAAAGAAAGAAAGAAAGTATTCTTCAGGTAAAAACAAAACATGTCTGTGTGCTGAATTTGGTCTGCAAGTAGCTAGTTTGTAATATCTGCTTTAGACCAGGTTGGTAAATACGATCTTCAGTTATGTTAGACTTTGGTGGTATCATAAATCTCTTCCTATAGAATTTAGAATTGTCAAATGTTAGTTATGGAAAAGTCCTTCTGGATCAGTTAATCCAGTGAATTTTCAAACCAACCTCTCCGGCAGAGGCAACCCCTTAGGTCTTCCACAAGCTGCAAGTGCTTCTCAGAATACAGTGTAAAAACCACTGATCTAGCCTAATGCCCTGGTATTACAAATGAAGAAACTGAGGCTTAGAGAGACTGTTATTTGCCTAGAGTTCAACAACTGCTTGGTGTTAATGTCCTGAGATTCACTCCCACGCGAAGCTACCATAAGTATGTTGTGCTGCCCTGGTGAAGAAACCCAAAAAGCAGAAAGTTACATATCTCAAGACCTTGGTCTTTGGAGTAGCAACTCTCCAATTCTGTCATTCAAGGTGGTGGCAAAGCAGAATTATCAAAGATAAGTAAGCTGAGACCAAGAAATGTGTTGGAAAGTGTTCTATTTAGGGACTGCCCTGGGGAATGCCCTATTTGCTAACAAAGATGTGGGGCATTCTCTCATCCAGCTCACCCTTCAACTAGCTTCTCGACTCTGGCTATACATTAGAACCACCTGGGAACTTTTGAAAAAATACTGCTTCCTGGGTCTCCCCATAGACTAAAAAATCATAGTCTCTGGAGTGGGCTGGAAAGAACTGGATATTCTGACCCCTATTGAGATTTACTGAGATGTGTATGGACTGAGCTCATCGTCTCAGAGAAGCCCTGAGTCTAAACAACAAATTGGGCCTTGCCACAACACGAAAAAACACTAGAGAAAGAAAAAAATCCCTCTGGTGGTAGCAAAACTCCAGGCTGCCTATCTTTATTACTACAAGGACTTGGACCTCTTCTTTGTGACTCCAGCCTCAAGAATGCAGCCCCCCATTTGTCCCTAGTTTTCTTCCTTATAATAAAATATTGGGAACACAGATTCTTAGGCCTTGTGTGAAAAGTGCAATTAAAGTACCTTGGTTTCATGCATGACTTTGGCAGAACATGTAGTCTACATACACCTCTGCTTAGAATGGGTAGAGCCCATTCTCTGAGGAAGGTTACCCTTAGAGATGTATTAGTTCTGTATTCCTCTGTCAGTCAAGGTACGTCTTCCTATATGCGTCCTTCTCACCTTTGTAGAACACTAAAAGTGGGAAGGACAAAAGAAGTTATTTCACCCAGTTTCCCATTTGATAAAAACATTCTTGACCATAAATAACTTACTGAAAGTCACACTGAATGTCAGTAGAAATGTCATGGCACAAATACGCATGGTCTGATTCTGTACCCAGTGCTCGCTCTCTTTGTCTTAAAAGTATTTTTAATTACAAAATATGCCAAAGATAGAGAAAAGCATATGAAATTTAACTGATTTTACATTCTTAGCATATTGGTTTCAGATATTTAAAAAAAAATAAAATGTTACAGACTCAACTGAAGTCCCTCCTAACCCATACCTCTCTTCCCTCCCTCTCATAAGTAACAGCACTCAAGATTGGTGAATCCTATTCCCTGGAATCTTGTTATACTTTGTTATACACACACACACACACACACACACACACATAAATATGAATCTTCCAAAATACTGTATATCGTTTCTGTCTTAACATTTGATAAAATACTGTAAATAGTATCTCGCAACTTCTTTATTCATATAATATTTTTAATATTCACCCATGGTATAGATTGTTAATTCATTTTAACAGTGTCATATTATCTCATTTCATTGATAAGCCCCATTTTATTTACTTATTCCTCTCTGATGGAAAGTTGTTTCCAGGTTTTGCACAAATTGTTTCACAGCCAACATCCTCGACATGTGTCTCTGTGTACAAGAGTGAGAATTTCTATAGATTGGAGACCTAGAAGGGAAATCACAAGGTCCTAGATATATGCACCTTCAACTTTATGAGATTTTGTCAAATTGTTCTCCAAAGTAGTTGATACCAGTTTATATTTCTCACATCTTTACCAATACTTCGTTTGCTCAGACTTTAATATTTTAACCCATTTGTCACAGGTGAAATAGCATTGTTTTAAATTTACAATTTCTGATTACCAGTCAAGTTGAACATCTTTCAATATAATTAATAGTGAATCAGATTTCCTCTTACATGAACTGGCTATTCATCTCCCTTATCATTGGGTTGCCTCCTTACTTTTTATGAGTTTTTAAAGAAAATACAGTGCTTATATTTTGTTCGCCTTTTAAATGCACAGGAAATATCTTTCTCCAGTTTGTGGTTTTTCATTTTGTATATATTGTTTTGTGTTTATAGAACTTTTAAATTTAATATAGTCTTCTGTATCAGCCTTCCTCAATGAATTATTCTTTTTGTTTTCTATTTAAGAAATCATTCCTTTGCTCAAGGTCATATGGGTATTCTACCATTCTTTTCTTCTAAAAGCTTGAAATTTTTGCTTTTAATATTTAGATTTTAATCAGTTTGGAATTTCATAGGTAATATAAAGAAAAGATATCTTGCTTTTTAACATAACAAATGCTAATTGTCCTAGCATCACTTATTGAATAGTTTATGGTTATCCTATTGAATCATGCCACCTCTGTTACATATCAAGTTCCTAGCTATATGGGTATCTGTTTCCAGAATCTCTTTTATGTTCACTTGTCTGTTTGGCTATCTATGCCAGTGCCACATTGTTTTAAGTGCTCCAGCTTTATTATTTAAAGAGGTAAATTCCCCTGTTTCTTCTTTTTTTCCAAAATTTATCTTGGCTATTTACCAATGTATTCCATTTAATTTTATTTCCATTTTATTCCAATGTATTCCATTAATTCCATTAAATTCCATTTAATTTGTGAAGTTCTCAAGACACTTTTCAGGTTTGTGTTAGAAATATTTAGAATTTATTAATTTGAAAAAATTATTGTCCTTAGTGATACTGTTTTTGTCTATGAATATGGTACATCTTTGCATTTATTTACAGCTTTGAAAACTGTTTTCATTACCTTTCTACAATTTTCTCCACAGAGCTATTTCACATATATTGTTAGATTTATTCCTAGTTACTTTATAGATTTACTGCTATAACAAATATATATTTTAAAGTTAAGTTATATCTTCAAAATGGATGTTACTGGTATATGCAGATGCCAGTGACAACATATTGACCTCATTTTCAGCAACCTCTCTTGTTAGTCCTTATATATATATATATATATAGAGAGAGAGAGAGAGAGAGAGAGAGAGTCTCTTCAGTCATCTGTGTAATCATAACACTGTGGATAACAACATCTTTATTCTTCATTTTGGGCCTTTTAATTTTCTTATTGTGCTAATTAGAAGATTCAGCACAATGTTGAATAGAAGTAGTAATAATGAACAAGTTTGCTCCCAAACCCCTTTCACTAAATTCCACCACATCCTGCTTTTATCCTACGCCAAGATGAATTGTATCTTGGGTTATATACCACTGACCAAAAAGTAGGTCTCCCAGTCCCTGCTGACCCAAACCTCCCTTATCAAGCATGCAGCTCCTACCAACTTCATTCAACCAATTGCACTTAATAAAGGTGTCCAACCATCCAGAGGAGTTTCATTAGGATACTCCACTATTCTCTCAGGTGCAGTGTGTCTGAAATGATTCAAAACCTTTCTATATATCTGTGTTCTTTAATGGTATCACCATCCACACAGACTCAATAATCAGAAACCTATATTCTTCTCTCAATTCCCACATTTAATTTACCATCACTCTTGTCAATTCCACACTCTAAATATATGCCAAAGTATTTTCTCTTCTCCATTCTCAACACCAATGACTGGGCTGATCCTTCAGTATTTCCATCTTGACCATAGTAACAGTTTCCTAACTGATCTTTCCACCTTTCACCTCAATTCTTGCTTACCATTCTTCCCATTGCTGTCAAGTTTATTTTCCTAATATGCAAGTCTGATCATGTTTCATCCAGCTTTAAACCCTTCACTGCTTCCCCGTTGCTACCTATGAAGTCTTAGTTCTCCAGCTGGTTGTGCAAGGCCTTTATTTACCTTGGCTCTCTAACATATTTTCCTACCACTCCCCACCTTGTCTAGCAAAACTGAAGTGCTTATAGTTCAGCTGTGCTATTCCCTGGTGCTATAATTTTTGCACATAGTCTCTCTGTTTGGATTGCTCTGGCAAAGTCTTATTCATTTTCAAATCCAGCTCACATGTCACTTCTTTCAGGAACTATGGATGAAGAGCTCAACAATATTTATTGAGCACTACCTATATGCCAGGTGCTATGCTGCCTAGATGCCAGACATACAAAATAAATGTGTTCCAAATGTTGCGGCATCAGTTAGCTACTTTCATTCTTTGCCTTCCTTTAGGTTTAACTGCCTGGAACAGTATTTTTACTTACATGCTTATTTTCTTTCTTTCACTCTTTTAAAAAAATATTGTATTTATTTGACACAGAGAGAGTATAATAAGCAGGGGGAGCAGTAGGAAGAGGGAGAGGGAGAAGCAGACTCCCTGCTCAGCAGGAGCCTGATGTGGGGCTTGATCCCAGGACCCTGGGATCATGACCTGAGCTGAAGCCTCAGCTTAACAAACTGAGCCACTCAGGTACCCCTCTTTCTTTCATTCTCAATAAACACAGAGTTAGATGTACAAATATCACACTATTCTTAAGAAGAGATGAACATGCATATATAGACACAGTATTCAGTAACCTTTATGGACAGTTTTAACTAGAAAGTGTGATTATAAATGATGAGATCATAAGCTCTGTACTTTGTGGTTAGACTCTGGCCGGTGAACACAAAGAAACACAGTATGGCTAGGGTAGTAATTAAGGGTTGCTCTCTGAAGGCAGATTGCCTGAATTTGCATCTCAGCTTTGCTACTTACAAGTTGGGTGACCCTGGGTAAGTAACTGGACCTTTGTGCCTTAAGTTCCTCAGCTGTAAAATGGGGGCAATAATAATCCCTGCCTCAGTGTTTTTGGGAGAACTGTTGAAGTTAATACAAAAGCACTGAGAACAGTGCCCAGCACAATGTAAGCGTTTAATAAATGGTATTTATTGTTACTTTGTATATGGGGACACTTTTGTCTCAGTCACTATCTGTAGGTCAAGTGATTTTTACTTCTATATTAAGCAATAAAAGAATATTTGTTGTTCTGAGCCAAATGTATATTATCAATTTTTACTGAAGCGAAGGCACATGTTGGCAGAATAACTGGCCCAGGGTAGCCCACAGTAGTGGAATGGAGTTTTACTTCATGGAGAGCTAAATGATCTATGTGGAAACAAACAGCAGTAGCTGATAGAGTCAATGAGCTGCAAATTTGATGGAGACATCGCTAGGTGAGACTGTATGGTGTAATAGTTGACAGGAGAAGGTCTGAAGTCAGACTGCCTCACGTAGATTCATAACTCCACCACTTACTAGCTTTGTTACCTTGGGGAAGTTACTTCTTTTTTTTTTTCTTTAATTTTATTTTTATTCTTTGCCCAAGGGAAGTTACTTCTTTGTACCTCAGCTACCACATTATTATCAATGGAATTGATAACAGAAAAACAGTCCCTATTATATATAGTTATTGTAGAAATGTAATGAGATAATGCATATAAGGCATTGTTTTGATATAAAGGTCATTTTTAATACTCATCGGAATCCAGCATTTCTCCATTTTTATTCCATGGCATGTTAATGATCAACATATAGAAAAAAGGCTCTGTGATCAAATTCACAATGCTCTTTGAGGTACAAAGAACATTGCTTGGTACAGAATATAAGTGGTGAAGAAAAAAGATGCATGTAGTAGGCAGAGAAATATATAATCTATATGCTCACTCCAAGAAAAGCAAGGGAGGCAGATGTTCAACTGAATGAGTAATCCCAAGAAAAAATAAGGACATTTTAATTCTGTTGCACTTGGGATAACCTTTGTAAAAGTCATACTTTGTTCCTATAGAAGCCTTCAATGTATGCCTCCAGTTATGTTGGGTTTAGACCTCCAGAACTTCCCAAAATATGTTCCATGAAACATCTGCCCTGTTATGTATAAGAAAAAGGGCTTTGGGGTTGAATAATTCTGAGAAATGCTATATGACTGATTTCCTTAGAAATTTCAAATGTAGGGGCACCTGGGTAGCTCTGTTGGTTAAGCATTTGACTTTGGCTCGGGTCACAATCTCTGGGTCCTGGGATCAAGTCCTGCGTTGGGCTCCTTGCTCAGTGGGGAGCCTGCTTCTCCCTCTGCCCCTCTCCTCTGTTTGTGCTCCCTCTGTCTGCTGCTCGGCCTGGTTGTGTTCTCTCTCTGTGTGTGTGTGTCAAATAAATAAATAAAACCTTAAAAAAAAGAAATTTCAAATGTATAGTAGCACTCTAAGGGGTTGAGAAATGCTGCAAAAGTGTTTCATTTAGTTTAATCCAGCATTTCTTGAATTTGATCACAGACCCTTTTTTCTACATGCTGTTCATTAACATGCCATGGAATAAAAATGGAGAAATGCTGGCTTCCAATGAGTATTAAAAATGACCTTTTTATCAAAACAAGGGCTGAGGGCCATGGGAGGTAGGTTTAGGAAAGAGAGGACTCATACTTTTTTAGACTGGGATTGAAAAATTATCTAGAGCAATTTACAAATCCAGGGGCCACATAATTCCCTCAGGGTCACAAATACTCAGATACATACAATGTTCCTGGGAGCGATGTGCATAGTCTGTGGAGGAGGTTGGGGGACCACCCCTCACATTGTATCCTGCTTCAGCTGCTTTGCTGAGATCCCACTGGGGAAGGTCTAAAGGCCCCTGAACATACTGTACCACCTGCCTTTGGCCATCTACTGCCTGAATTTACTTCCTACTTTTTTGAAGAGAAGAGGCTACAGGAAAAACATTGAAAGTGGAGAGACCCAATTGGGGAACTAGAGGCCAGACTCAGGGGGAAGAGGCGAAATTGGGAGAAGGGACTGGGTTGACCTCCAGTCAGTTTCAGGACAAGGATGTACCTCTGGGAGGAAGTGAGATAGGGGACACCAGTAGCTCTGACAAAGAGAACCCTTCACAGCAGAGCAGGTCAGGAGTTAATACTTAAGAGAAATAATATTGCCTTCCAAGGGCAGTGATGAGAATGGGAGCTTCCTGAGGGGCAGAAACCATGTTTAATTCATCTTTATAATTCTTTTCTTGAGGAAAAAGGTGGTGGCTAGGAGGGAGACCACAATGAATAATCCCTAATAATTAGGGGAAGGTATATAAAATAGCTTGCTATTTACATTGACGAGTGTTTAGGTGACTTTCCAAGTTAATGTTGTTGGTTGGTTCCTGAAGGCAGGTGTGTTTTACCCCTTCCCGCGGGTTGCTGCCAAGAAAGGAGACACTGGATTATATCCTAGTTGGCCTGGTACAAAGAGACCTAGAATCTTTGACATTGGGAGGGCTGACTAAGTGAGGGGCTGTTGAGCTACCTTCACGCAGGATGGAAATTAAGAACAAGGAATATATCAACACTAATAATGCCTAACTATGAGTGGTGGAAGCAGGATTTTTTTCTTATCTCCAATAATTCATATTTTTCTAACTTTTCTATAATAAGCACCTATGACTTTTATATTTGTGGAAAATTAAATCTATTTCTCTAGTTTATACCGTACATGTTTAGTTTCTAGAAAACCTGAGCAGCCATTATGGGCAAACTTCATATTGGTGTGTTTTTAGTGGGGGAAAAAAAGTTTTCCAAGCATGTGTAAGGGTATGGAAATACAACGTAGGAAACACACCCCAGAAAGTTATATCCACGTAATTCTACAAAGAGGGGAAGAAGTTTGCTAGCGATAAGATTTCCCAAGAATTTCTCGGGGGAAATGGTAACGTTCTCTATACGCGGGAGGGATGTGGCCAGAGACGGGATTCCAGCGAGACGAACGACCTGGCAGCCCGGAGAGGCGGTGGCCGGTAGGAAAGGTGCCCGGCCACAGGCCTCCCGGCGGGGAGGGGCGGAGCAGGAAAG
>LNAC01000428.1:455534-491832 GCA_002007465.1 Ailurus styani
GGGGGGCGGAGCCGCCTGCGCGCCCAGGTGGGGATGAGCCGCACCTGCTCCGGGACCGCGGCCGGCCCTCCTGCGGCCCCTCGCCCAGAGAGGGGAAGCGGAGGGATTCCTTGGAGAAGTGGGGCGGCCGCTGCTGCAGAGAGACGCAGCGCCCCCCGAGCCCCGGAGCTGGCAGGGGCCAGAGAGCGGCCGGCATGGGCCCCGAGCTGCCTGCGCCTTGGCTGCTGCTCTTCACCTGGCTCCCGGCAGGTGAGCCTTGGGAAAAGTGGGTCTCACCCTGGGCCCAGGGAGACAGGAAGCCATTGTTGCCTGGCCTTGCAGAACTGGTCACAGGCAGGCCAGTGGAGGCCTGGGCCGCGCTCCGGTAGCTCTCAGCACAGGCTCCAGGAGGTGCGGGGACTGGCTCGAGTTTCTGCCTGTGGGAACCTGTTGTTTTTCTCTTTTATTAGCCCGGGCCCTTCCGAAGCAGGTGCAACTACGGAAGAAACCCAGAGCCTCTGGGCTTCCCTGCTGCAGTCTTTAGGCACTTCTTGGTCTCGAAAGCCGGGTTGATAAACGTGGAAGCACCACTCTTTTGATCCCTCATTACTTTGCCCTTTCATCTGATACTTGCTTTTAGGTTTTCAATATGGTGACAGAAGTGCATTTATGTCGCTCCTGGGAGGTTATAACGTGTCCTCAGTATCGTGGGATGTTCGAAATGATTCAGAACTCATTTTACTGGACTGAACCATAGGCCTCTTTGCTCACCATGTCCAGTGTCATTTTTCTACCTTCTTTGTATCCACCCACTTTCCTAACTTTATCCCTTGCTCAGTTCTCTCCCCATCAGGGGCCCTACCACCCACCCTCTGCTCCCTTCTCTTAACCTTCCCACCCTGTCTGCTTCGGAAAGCATGGTTTTCGTGTCTTAGTGTATCTCTTGGAAATGTGGCAGGAGTGTGTATCTGCAGGAGTAAAATCAGGTAGGAGAGGAACTCTGAGGGACTGAATGTGCAGGACTTCCAGCCTTTTTCAGTTAGGATGTAGGTGTGACCTTGCAAACAGACCGGTATGAGTTTCCTTGGGAATTCTGTCCTGTTGTATTTCATTTTACCATTCCCCACCCCCTCTTTTAGGACGAACTGCCCTCTTACCTCTGAGTTGTCAGTGGGAAGTCTGCTCAGTTTGCTCATAGACCAATGTGATTCTTGTATTTTTCTGAGGGAAAAGATGTGATATAAAGGTACGGGCAGAATATCATTTTTACCAGCTTGATAGGACATGAAAACCACTCAGATGTAACTGAATCTCATTCGGACAAGATTCTACAATAGCTTAAGCTTAATGCTGAGAATAAAAAAGATGGAGAATTGCAAAAGGGTGAGAAAACTGGAAAATCAGTATCCTACGATCCTCTGGCTCACACCATTTTCTGCAGGATATGTGTCCTCTCAGATGTCTGAAGCTGACAAGGGTAGATGTTGGACACATGATACATGAGGAAATGGACTAAACCTCACCTAAATTGAGGTGCCTGAAATTCCACCAGAGCAGTTACCCGCTGAAACTGTGACAGCAAAATCCTAAACATCCCAGCTTCTCAGTCCTTTCTCCTTTGCCTTATGTGTTTAGCTCAAATTCCACAGCAGCTAGGGATTTCTGAAGTTGCTTGAGATGCCTTTTCAAGAAAATCGAGGTCTACTCCCACCTCTGCCCCTTAGCACCCCATCCCCAGATTAGGACTTTGTAGCCAGCCATCATCCAGGTCAATAGAATAAGAAAAGAAGCCTTATAGACAAAAAATTTTATTAGGATATAAACCCCAATCCTTAAATCATCAGCATAATGTTTTAAAAGCTATTTGATTTTTATGAAGAATATTGAACACGAACATTTTTCAAATATAGTGATTGTGACCAAAGGGTATATTCTTATAGTAAGCAGGTTGCTAAATGGACAGGGACTTTTTTTTTTAGAAGATTTTATTTATTTATTTGTCAGAGAGAGAGAGCACAAGCAGGGGGAGCAGCAGGCAGAGGGAGAAGCAAGCTCCTCGCTGAGCAGGGAGCCTGATGCAGGACTCTGTCATGACCTGAGCAGGAGGCAGATGCTTAACCAACTGAGCCACCCAGGCATCCCTGGACAGGGACTTTAGAAAGTGGAGTTCGAATTATTCAGGAACCAGCCATGCAATGTTACTACCAGGATGCTGAAGTGGTAAAACTATACAGACTGCCGTGTTTCCTGCCATTCTTTAACTGGAAACCTACCTGCATGACCCACTTTAGAGCCAGAGAATATGCTGAATTTAAAAAAGTCGTAAGTGAACATCTAATCTTACTTTTATTTCATGGTGCAAAATTGACATTTCATCTGTTCAGACTCCAGCACTTTGAGAGAAAATAACTATTTTAGCAGATATTTTCCCCGAATGTGTGTAAGAAATTAAAAAAAAAAAAGCTGCATTCAGCTATTTAATGTGCATTTGGATTTTTCATCCATAATGTTGGTGTGACTCTGGTCAAGTTACTGAACTGCTGAAAGCCTGCAGTAAGCAGGGATGATTATAGTACATATCTCAAGGCTTTTGTGAGGATTAAGTGAAATCAAGATTTTAAGGCACTTAAGATAGTGGCTGAAACAAAGTGAGGACTTACTGAACGTTAGCCATGGTGATGATGATACTCATGATTTAGACCCAAAGAGGATTTTTTAGAGCTAACTTTAAAGAAACTATTTAAGTGTCCCCTCCTCCTCCTTCCCCTACAGCTAAGAAATTGCAGTTAATAGTCAAGTCAGATGGACATCAGGTTGGAATTCAGATTCTGCCTCTTACTAGCTGTGACTTTGGAGGAATTACTTCAATTCCCTTCATCTAGAAAATAGATAAAATTCCTGATGAGCTCCTCACACCTCCCACCCTCCCATAAGGCCAACTTATGTTGGGTGGGTTAAGATCAAGCACAGTGCCTACAAAATGGTCATCACTCAGGAAATAGTGGGTCCCTCCCCCACACCCCTACCTCTTTATTTTTAGACCAAACTTCCTAAAATTCTCTAAGATCAAACTGAAAATCAAGTTTCTTCTCTCACTTCCAGTATCTGCCAAAGCAGTGCTTTTCAAACTTTTTTTTACAGTTCTAAGAAAGACAGTTTATGTTGTGACACGTACGCATATATACGATTTATAAAACGGAAACAAAAATACATGCACATGCAAAACCATTACTATGCTGGATACAAGAATAACAAATTGACATCACATATTATTTTAATAGCATTCAAATTAGTAGAAAATAGTCCCCAAATTAACATTCAGTAGAAAAATCCAGTAAGTTGATTTTCTCAAGATCTGCTGCAAATTGCATTATGAACTTTGGAAAACCCGAGAGTATGTTCATTTTGGTCCATCTCCCTGTTCTCATCTGTCTCTAAAGAAGAGTTAGCCCAAGCTTCTGGTTGGCATCCAAGTTTCTGCAGTTGTAAAGTGTGGGCCATTAGAGAAATTATGTCAGATTTGGGTACTGGCTAGTTGGTCAGTGTGGCCTGAGGCCTCTCAGGTCAGGGAGTCCTGGGAAGTTACCACAGTCCCTGTGCTCTGAGCTGTGGACTGATCACTTGTCAGAGTTTTGGTTTGTTTGTTTTTATACTTCTTCAAAGTTTTTTTCTTTAAAAAGAAACTTTTAGCACACAAGTGATACTTGCTCCTTAAGACAAAACTTTAAGATAATTCAAAGTAAGTACCTGCAGACTTTTGCATTATTGGCTAATAATTCCGGTTACCTCCATCCAGCCTCAAAGTTTACTCCTGGAATAAAATTTTACTTTACCACCCAAATTCTAAAAGGGTGTGTCTCATTGGGACCTCTGTGAATTTTTTTAAGATTATAGAGCGGTGCTAACTTACAGATTCACGCAGCTCTCAACTTCTATTTTCATTCTTCAGGAAGTCAGCCAACTGACTCCTAAGGGACATGATTCTTAGCATGTAGGTTAGTAAATTTCCCTCGGCGGAGGGGGTAAAGTGTGGGATCACACTGAAGACTGAATGACATCTCAATCCCCAGTATAGTGGATAGGAAAGTGGAGCTTCTCAGGCTGAGGGGTATGTGGGTGGTGGATGGGACCTGCCCACTCGGCTCCTTCCTTACCTCCGTGGGACCCCTGACGTACTTCCCCAGAATCCTAGGGTTCTGCTGAACTCAAGTACAAATCACACCCAGTCCCTGTCTTCCCCTCTGGGCCAGTTTTGCAGATAAAGAAATCCGTGTCCAGGAAGGTCACAAGCCTTAGGTTGACACCAGTGGAGTTAGTAAGAGAACTGGGACCAGAATGCTGGCATCCTTGCTTTTAGTCCATGGCTCTTTCCCCTTTTTCATACCGTGGAGCAAGTTTGTTTGGTCTAATTGAATCCTGGTATGCAGAAATAGAAGTAGATTGCCCCCTGGATGTCCAACGAAATGCTATTTATTAAACATCTTGCCCCAACAACGATGCTGTGAAATGAGATGCTGGGTAATTAATGTACCGTCTGCCTGGGTTTCTTTCGGCCCTGTGCTATATTACATCATGCCCTTGGGAGAAATAAAATGGTGTTTTAAGAATTAGGAAGACAAGACTTAGATCATGTGTCATCTTTCTCTCATCTTTTTTTTTAAATTAAGATTTATTTATTTAAGAGACAGAAATAACTACAGAGATAGTGAGAGAGAGCAGGAGCAGGGAGGAGAGGGGGAAGTAGGCTCCCCGTTGAACAGGGAGCCTGATGCGGGGCTCTATCCCAGGACCATGAGATCATGACCTGAACTGAAGGCAGATGCTCGACCAACTGAGCCACCCAGGTGCCCCTCATCTTTATTTCTGTAGTTTTTTATCTTTAAATCTTAGGGTAAGTTGGGGTCAGAGGAAAGCAGTTTTGATACTTTCTTCATTTCCCAAACCCTGTTAATCACCATGTTCTGTTTCTTAATCCCAGGATCTGCCCCCTCTTTTCTATTCCAGGTGATAAACCTCACACTAGCCTATTTTAAGCATCTTAACCATCTCCTTGCCTTGAGGCCTGCTACTATCTCTGTCTAGTTCCAGCCAGCCTCAACCCAGATGACAGGTTACCTACCTGGGTTCCCCTTTCCCACCTTCACTCTAGCCCTCCAAGCACCTCTACTAGATCTCTGTAGCTTAGAAGATCGGGTTAAAGCTCTTTGTTTAGATTTCAAGGCTCATTCATTCTGGCCAAAGTAGGGCAGGCTTTTCCCCCACGTGCTCTGGTATTCCCTCTCCCCTACAACACAGTTTTTTGTTTTTGTTTTTGTTTTGTTTGTTTGTTTGGCTGTGCTACAAATGATTAACTTTATTATTTTCTGTACTTTTAGGGCACTTAAAGTTTATTCCAGGCAGGTTAGTCTATCTTGTATGAATTCGTTTGTTCTTCTGGTCAGCCAATGTTTAATGCATACCACGTACAAATTATGCTGGCCAGCACTAGCTGTGTGGCCTAAAACTAGTTACTTAACCTCCCTGAGGATTTTTCTCATCTATGAAATGGAGATAAAATAAGGCTTATCTCATGGGTGTTTTACAAAGGTTAAATGAGGTACTATATAAGAAAGCAGCGAATACCATGGCTTACGACATAGCAAGTGCTGGGTCTGTCTGTTTTCTTCCCCAGGATAGCACCACCCTGAGCCTCACACTATTGAGTAGCACACAGCAGACCTTTGTTCAACATGGTATACACAGACATAATTCCTCCCCTGCCCCAGCCCACTTCTCTTTGTCCCCTTTCCTCCTCTCCTAATTCTCTGGATCCCTTACTTCTGGTTCACCCTCATGGCCACTCCCTCCTCTGCTTGATTCCTTTCATATTTGCACTGTTATCTAAGGAAATGTAACAAGTACAGATGGCAAATATACTTGGGGAGATAGCTTGCTCAGACATAAACTCTGATAGGATTAAACCTGTGTACTTTTTGTTAACCTGCTTAGTGGAGCATAAGTGCCTGCGTCTGTGAGAAACACTCAAGAATCGAGGCCTTCTGTTAGGAGTTAGCACTAGGCCACTGCCTCTTGCCTGGAAAGACCGTGCTCCCCTGCTGCCTGCCACCCCCACTCCAGGCAGGACCCTTCACGTGTAAAGGAGAGGAAATGCCATTCAGTCCCCTGAAAACGGTTCTTAGTTTAAAAAAAAAGAAAGTGTTCTACCTACATCCATATCCCTGTGCTGTATGGATAAAATATTCTAGAAACTGTAAAACATCTTGCCCAATCTGATATGACACAGGAAAGACAGACTGAATAAAGAAATATACAAAGATATGCATGTGTTTGGAACACATAGCATTTAATTGTAAAGGATTTAATTCTTTTGTTGGTATGTTTTCCTTCGACTTTAATATAGGATGTAGTCCCCACCCTGCAGAGCAGTGTTGTCTTGGAAAGTACTTCATGGTAGGAAACAGAATCCCCTCCCTCCCCTCCGTCCCATGAGCTCCGATATTTTGTCTGAAGTTATTTTCCACCCTTAAATGACAGGTTTCCCTCCCTCTTTCAGAGGAGACAAACTGAATGGGTTTGCCAGGGGACGATGTGATGCAGCTTTAAAAGCTTTTAATGCCAGTTTACATTTGTATCATTTTAATTCTTTCAAAATCCTTTTACATGCTGTTCTCAACTGACATCAGTCTCTAAGGTGGGCATGATAAGTACAAATGATACAAATAATAGCTAATGTTTATTCAGCGGCTATTATGTCCCAGGCTCTTTGCTAAATGCTGGACATTTATTATCTCATTTAATCCTTTCTAAAACGCTATCAGAAGAGTATTTTTTTTTCAGATTTATTTATTTTTCTTTTATCCCTTTCCTATTTATTTATTTATAAATGCTTTGTTTAAATTCAATATAGTTAACATATACTGTATTAGTTTCAGGGGTCTAATTTAGTGATTCATCAGTTGCATATAACACCCAGTGCTCGTTACATCAAGTGGCCTCCTTAATGCACATCCCCCAGTTACCCCTTCCCATCACCCACCTCCCCTCTAGCAACCCTCAGTTTGTTTGCTAGAATTAAGCATCTCTTATGGTTTGCCTCCCTATTTTTATCTTACTTTATTTTTCTTTCCCATCTCCTGTGTTCATCTGTTTTGTTTCTTAAATTCCACATAGGAGTGAAATCATATGATATTTGTCTTTCTCTGATTGACTCATTTCACTTAGCATAATACCCTGTAGTTACATCCATGTCATTGCAAATACAAGATTTCAATCTTTCTGATGGATGAGTACTATTCCACCGTGTGTGTGTGTGTGTGTGTGTGTGTGTGTGTGTGTGTATCTATCTATATATATACACCACATCTTCTTTATCCATTCACCTACCGATGGACATCTGGACTCTTTCCACATTTTGGCTATTGTGGACATTGCTGCTATAAACATTGAAAGATTTATTTGTTTATTTTAGAGAGAGAGAAAGAGAGAGCGCATGCACCTGTGCATGTGAGTAGGGGAAGGGGCAGAGGGAGAGGGAGACAAGCAGACTCCCTGCTGAATGGGGAGCCCAATGCAGGGCTGGATCCCAAGACCCTAAGATCATGACCTGTGCCAAAATCGAGTTAGATGCTTAACCAACTGAACCAACCAGATGCCCATATCAGGGAAATATTTTGCACATAAAGAGGCAACTATAGTTTGGCAATATCTTGTCAGGGTCTTTTAGCTGGTGGGGGAGTGGAGGCAGAATCTGAACTTAGGAAGTCAGTCTCCAGAATTAAAACTTTGGAAAGAAAATGATAGGAATATTTAGGAAATCAGATGGCAGTTAGCTGAGCGGAAGGAGATGCCACAGGATGAAGGAAATTTAAGAATAGAAAGAGGGGCACCTGGGTGACTCAGTCTGTTAAGCTGACTCTTTTTTTCTAAGATTTTATTTATTTATATGACAGAGAGAGCACAAGCAGGCAGAGCAGTAGGCAGAGGGAGAAGGAGAAGCAGGCTCCCTGCTGAGCAGGGAGCCCCATGCGGGACTCGATCCCAGGACCCTGGGATCATGACCTGAGCCGAAGGCAGCCACTTAACTGACTGAGCCACCCGGGTCCTCAAGCATCTGACTCTTAATTGCAGTTCAGGTCATGATCTCAGGGTTGTGAGATTGAGCCCTGAGCTTATGATTCTCTCTCTCCTTTTCCCTCTGCCCCTCCCCTCACCTCAAAAAAGAACAGAAAGAAAATATAAGAATTTGAAAACAGCTTAAAGAGCACAGATCCAAAAAGGACATCTACCTTTCTGAATCTGTTCCTCTTTTCAGCTCAGATTCTGCTGTTCTTAGTCTCTTCTTGAAAACTTTACCTGCCTAGTAGTGTGCATGCCCAATGTGGTTAGTTTTACCGAGAAGTCCTAGGCTAAAGGACAAGAAGGATAGGAGGTTTTTGCGTTTGAGATGGGCTGTCCTCCTCCCAATCTGGAAAATCCTCCTGTTTTCTGAGTCTAGCACCAAACTTCCACTTTGAAAGTCAAGCCTGCCTGCGTGGGAGAGAGCAGGTTTACCCAAACCTGCAAAACCAAAACTCCAACACAACCAGATCCTGAAGCTGAGAGGGCTTGGCTTCTTATAGTCTCCGAACCTTTGCCCATGTATATGAGCAGAACTGTTCCCACCCTGGGGGGTTTTGTGAGACTTAGGGACAATGTGTGTACAACGCCTGGCACGTAGTAGGTGCTGAGATCCAGAGCAACAGCTGAGACAAAAGGAGAGAGTGTTGCTGCTTGCTCGGTACCTTTGTCCTGGGACTCTTCCCCACTCTTGCGGAAGGCCAGGGGTGAAGGTCTGAGAGCCGAGCAGGTTGCTGTGGGGCTGGCAGACCCCTGCAAAACGTGTGAGTAAGCTTGGTAGGGCCCAAATCATGGGAACCTGACATATTTCAAGGCTTGAAATTCACAGAAGGGAAGAAATCAAAGAGAGGATGAAAGAACAGTACCCAGGTGGCAAAGCCCGTGCTGACGTTGGTAAAAGTGAGGGTATCGCCGCAGGTGTGTATTGGCCATAACAATGGCATTCATAGAAGGGGAGCTGAGGGAGGACTTAGTAATGAAGGTGATCACCTTTGTCCCAGTTCTCCTCCCTCAGAATGTCACGTTCAGCGATCTTCAAAACTGCCCCAGAGCAACTCCTTTCTCTGACTCCCAGCAAACTTGCTCTCCCTCCAACTGTTCGACCTCTACACAAATAGTGTTCACTAGCGCCCTCTGAATACATTGCTATTTATGTCGAATTGCCATT
This sequence comes from Ailurus styani, assembly GCA_002007465.1. NCBI lineage: Eukaryota > Metazoa > Chordata > Mammalia > Carnivora > Ailuridae > Ailurus > Ailurus styani. The sequence goes on from LNAC01000428.1 coordinate 464,797, forward strand.
CAGTGAAATAAAGAACATGTCAGTTGTTAGTCACAGTATCAGAGTGACCGCCGCCATTTGTTTCTTGGCTCTCCACTCCGGTTATTTGCAGGCTAATGAGTACCAAACATTTTCCTTTATTTAGAGAATAAGTGGGCTGAGTGGAGAGAGCACTGCTCAGGGGTGGAATCTTGACTCTAACCTCAGAAAATGAATGATCACAGGCAAGCCACTCATCTTTTCCAGTCTCAGATTTGTGGTGTGCGAAATGGCCCTGATGGTCTCCTCCCGGGGGTCAGATTTAGTGTGTAAAAGAAAATATTTGAAAGTACGGTGTGAACATAGGATTTTGTTTAGTGTTTTTATCTCTATTCTAATCCATTTATTTACTGAGCAAAATAAACTAGTGTTGACAATGCCATCATCGTCATTGTCAAAAGCTTACCTGTAGTGACTTCTCTTTGGTTAAGGCTATGTTGGGTGAAAACTCCAAGGTCTATTTCAGGTCAGTTCTGGAAAAAAAAACCAGGGGATGGTGAGAGTGGAAAAGCAGAAATAATAAAACAATCCAAAACAATCCACCTTAGGCTTGAGATGCTAGTCACTGGCTCTTCCATTCTGATTGGACTAATTTCCAAGAATCTTATATCTGGTAGAGACAGCAGCTGTTTTCCCCCCAAACTACTCAAGGCTCATTTTCAAAATGATGATCTTTATAACTGGATGAGGAAGTCAACAGTCTTCCTAAAAAAACCACCTTTGTCCTTTTACTCTACAGAAAAGTCTGCAGTGATTACCCATTAACTAGAAATAGATGCTTCAGTGAGACTTAGACTCCCCACCCCCAGCCACTACCACCGGCCCCGCCTTATTTATCCCTCTGTTTCCCATAAAACCAGGGGTTGGTTCCCTCCACGCTCCCCAAGTTACTGCCCTTTCCTGATAAGGGCTTCTGCTCTCTCTTTTCTTCTGTCTTGAAACCGTGAGTTTCTCTGCCTTCCTCCTATTTTTCATGTGTAATCTTAATCCTACCTGAGTGGTAGGGCCCAGCTTAGATTTCTTTCTCCTATGAAGTCTTCCCCAGCCACAGGTCTCCCCCCATATTTGTGCCCTCTCTCCAGCATGCCTGTCACAGGCTTCCTCATTTCAGCCCAGCCCTGGAGACAGTTTGGGTCATTTCTGGGGGCAATGATCTGTCCTGAGCAGCACCCTGTTCTTTCTCTGTGGATGTGAGAAAAGTGGGTATATGTGTCCATCCTAAGCCACAGCTTACTATCTTATGAGGGCTGTGTCCCGAAGGTGAGGCAGGATCCAGAACCCTGTGGCTCTGGCCTTTGAGCCAGGCCCACCCAGCTGCTTTGTAAGGGGGGAAGGTAGAGGCTAAATTTTTGTGTTTGTGGGAGTATCTCACTCAAAATGAGGCTTTTCCACCTGAGAACTCTCTTAGAACCCCTGCTTGAACACCTTTCTTTTTGGCCTTCATAATAAAAGACAAGAGGGAAAGAGACTCAGACTCAGACACTAACACTAACACAGCAGCGTATGGGCCAGGCACCACGCCAAGGGCCAGAAGTGAATTATCTCATCACGTTCTTTCACGGACTTGATGAGGTTAGTACTATTATAATCTGCAGTCATAGCTGGGGAGGGAGGCGGGGAGACAAACTCAGAGTAAAATAGCTTGCACCATATGCAAATAAATAGTGAAGTTTTATTTGAACACAGTTGTATCAGAGTCCAAAGTCTGTTTGTTCTTTTTAATTTAGTCCTCACCAGTGGTTCCCAAAGCATGGTACCCAGAGCAGTTAGTATCAGCATCTCCTGGAAACTTGTTAGAAATATAAGTTTTTGGGCCCCAGCCAAGTCCTCCTGAATCAGAAACTCCTCCTGAAAGTGATCTGGGACGTTACAAGTCCTCTTGGTGGCGCATGCTCAAGTTCGAGTACTATCATTCCGTGCTAAACCTCCCAAGAGAAGATCCCCTCTAACTTGGCCTAAAGACCATCTTGACGTGGGAACATTCTAAGATATGTGTGGACCTCCGACCATTCCAAATTCCCACCTGACTTTCTGTGCCACTGGGTTCCTCATCAAGGCAGACCTGGAGGCTAGGGAGAGGGAGTCTTAAAAAAGAGAAAAGAAAAATTAATTTCTTCAAGTCTTTCTTAATAAAATTTGTCGCAGTCTGATCACTTGTATTTATTTTATGCTCATGTTGACCACCTGTACTGCCAGTTTCTACTGTTAATATATTCTTGGTGATTCATTCCATTATTTATTCCACAAATGTATGTTGGGTGCCAAGGAGGTGACAGGTACAGTGTGAGGTTATGCTTTAACAGTGAGTCAGAGGCAGACTATGGTGGCCTTCTCAGAGCCTGCAGTTAACTGGCCGTCACCAACGCATGTGAAACGTGCTGCCTGAGGGGGAGGAGGCACTTTGGGAAAACCCGGGAGCCCCCTCTCCCAGATTTGCAGTCAGGGAAGGCTTCTGGAGGAGGTGAGATTCTGCTGAAGACCTAAGGGATACATAGGAATTAGCCTCGTGAAGGGAAGGGAGTGGTGACTGGTGCTCCGGGAGAGTGCTCCAGCCAAGAGGTGCACATGTCGGAAGACCTGGGGAAGATTGTGATCCTGGCATAGCAAGGAATGAAGCAAGTTGACAGTGGCTGACACCCTGAGCACGAGGTGGGCTTGGAAGGGAGATGAGATGAGGCAGCAGAGAATCGCTGAAGGCAGACCTGACTGGCTTCGTAGGACAGTTGAACTTCCCTGGGGAAGTGGGGAAACATTTTAAAAGAAAGTAACGTGAAAAAATACCTACATGTATTGGCAAGCTCACTCTAGTACTACATGGCCTTCATTTTATATAGTTTCTTTCTTGTCGTTGGATGTGTTAACACTGTCAACGGATCACGCGATCCTGTCGAGTCATCCTTGCTCTTCAGCTCCCCCATTTCCCCCAGGGTGTCTGTGTGGTCTCCGCCTCCCACTCTCTCTGCCAGCTCCCTGCTAGTCAGCCATGTGTTTGCTTATTTGCATTGCTTTTATTACCCCATGAACAGAAGCAGGTCACCTCCCAGAGACATAGTCTGCCTTCAGCATTGTCTCCTGCTCTTGGCTGCAGGGTGCCTGTCCTTGCTGGTGACGGTCCAGCACACAGAGCGCTATGTCACCCTGTTTGCCTCCATCGTCCTCAAGTGTGACTACACCACCTCCGCCCAGCTCCAGGATGTTGTGGTGACGTGGCGCTTCAAGTCCTTCTGCAAGGACCCCATCTTTGACTACTACTCTGCATGTGAGTCCCTCCACCTTCTGCCCATGTCCCTCTGTGAAGCATGGCCTTTAGGGCATAGGCATTATTTAGGATCACAAATCCTTGTGAGAGGGAGCCACAAAGGTCACTTACTGCAGTCCCCTCATTTTATAGATAAATCAACAGCCCAGAGAGATGAACTAACTTATTTGAGGTTACATACTATTTTATGTTAAGATTTATGTCCTACCTCTAAAAAGATGTGGGCAGCTCATACATAAAGTTTTTTGAAAGGCAGTGACAGCCCTGCCTCCTGGTCCATTCCTGGTTGCTTGGTGGCACACTGAGATGAGTAGGCAGTCTGCCCCCATTCCCCTTACCACCTGAGAATGTGGACAAGAAGCCTCCTACATCCCCTAGGACCCTGAGGAGTGGCCCTTTATGAACCTCCCCCCCACCCCCCACTGCCACACTCCATTAGTGGCCAAGGAAATTCTCCCAGTGAACAAGAGCCCACTGCCCCTAGGGAACACACTCTCAGCCCTACCCACCCCCCCACCGCCCCGCACACTTAGCCAAATCCTACCTCTCAGGTGCAGCCACCCCACACATGTCAGCTCTTCTTTCTGGAACCAAAGCTCTTTCTAGCTGTCTACCTCTGCCTCTCTCAAGGAACAAAGGAACCTAGAGCCTCACCATCAGCCCTGGACAATTAATTTTGTAGAAATTTTGAGAGTACAAGTAGACACCATCTTTGTAGGAAGAAAGTGAGCTTCCTGAGGTGAGGAGAAAGCGGGGGAGGCATCAGCTTTACCTCTTTTAGCTCCGACTAATGTCTTACAATATGAACCCTGATACCTAAATGTCTGAGTCACCCACAGAACCTGGCATTGTTCCCAAAAGACACATCTCTGAATCAAGGCATGATTTCTAAAGGGTTACTCTTCAAATAAAGCCTGAAGGGAGGAGAGGCCAGGACAGTAGGCATTTGCCACCAGCAAATGTATTTAAGGGCAAGTGGATGAACCCTATAGGAACAGAATCTGGGGGGACCAAAAATGAAGCAAAGGTAGATAGAATAGGAGACAGGGCATGGAGCCAGAATTTGGACATGATGGCCTTTTAGAGGGGTCTGGATCTTGCTTCTCAAAGGTTCATTTTATCACCTGGGAATTCATTAGAAATGCAGGCTCTAAGATTTCCACTCCAGAACCACGGGATCAGAATCTTCATGTTTAGCAAAGAGTCCCAGTAGACACAGGAGCTCAGGATAAACATGAGAAGCTTCACTGCTCCAGGGAACAGTAAGGGTGCCTTTTTTCCTAGGACTTCCCCATTGCTGTGTGACTTGGCTGTGTCCTCTTTCCTCAGCATACCAAGCAGCTTTATCCCTGGGCCAGGACCCATCCAATGACTGCAACGACAGCCAGCGGGAGGTGCGCATCGTGGCTCAGCGGCGGGGGCAGAATGAGCCCGTGCTGGGGGTGGATTACCGGCAGCGCAAGATCACCATCCAGAACCGTGAGTTCAGGGGAGGCCACAGGCATCTGGGGGCGGCTGGAGGTGCAGACAGCCGGCCTGGCTGGCTGAGTCATTGTGGGGATTTCCCTTTCTTTCTTTCTTTCTTTCTTTCTTTCTTTCTTTCTTTCTTTCTTTCTTTCTTTCTTTCTTTCTTTCTCTCTCTCTCTCTCTCTCTCTCTCTCTCTCTCTCTCTCTCTCTCTCTCTCTCTCTCTCTCTCCCTTTCTCTCTCTCTCTCTTTTTTCTTTTTGGTTTGTTTGTTTTTTTTGTTTGTTTGAGTAAAGTGTCAGATACATAGAATGCTGTTACCACCATCTGAAGTTCCTCCCCTGGAAGTTAGTCTCTGGATGAGAAGATGTCCTACAGCTTTGGCTAATGGTCTGGGAGTGGGTGATTTCTTTTGTTTTTTCATGGCTGAGGAGTGGCTCAGCTTGTTTGTTCCCTACCGTAAATTGCTCTCAGGGTCTGCATGAATCTCAGGCCCCTGAGTTTCCCTCTGGCCACTCCCCTTGTACATGTCTAAGGGGCTTGCAAGCAGATGGCCACTTGGAGACCATCATCACCCATTAGTACAGGAAAGAGCATTAGCCTTAGAATCCAAAGACCTGACTAGGTCTCTTGTTGCTTCCACCTGCTAGCTCATGGACCAGTAGCAGACATCTTCTCTGGCCTCTGTTACCTCAGCTGAAAGAAGGACATTGTGGCCTCTGTCTTTGTACACTGAAGTAAATATCAAATGTGATATCTAAGAGCTGTGTGTAAAGCATATTTATTCTTTGTGCCTAGTACAGGGACGGGTATTTAGAACCCTCAGTCTGCTGTCAGACTTGGGTGTGGGTCCCCATCTGCACTTACAGGGTATGTGAACTGGGGCAAGTCCCTTCAATTTTTTTTTAGCCTCAATTGCTACAAAATGGGACTTGCCGTAGTACTACCCATCTTCTGGAGAGTTGTCAGGATTAAGTGAGATGATATGCATAAAGCACTTAGCAAATATTAAGTGTGCAGTGAACTTCAGTTATGATCACTGAGCGTACGTTTAGATGGATGGGCTAGTGCCCCGCATTCCTATCGTGTAATCGAGGATTGCCATGTTGGGTTATTGGCACAGAATTCAGAGCCCGTTTCAATGACCTTCACATGCAGTGTTAACAAATATTTGCTGGTTAAAAGGGGAAAAAGGAGAGTACATGAATCAGGCCACTCAGGTTACCTGCAGCAACAATGTGAGGAAATCAGCGAATGCTCTATGACCATTTAAATGTAGATCATTTAAAGGGAAACAATCTAAAATTTTCTTCCAAAATTGTGTATAACACTTTGGCTGTGATATTTAAGTCTGATTCTTTCACATGCGGTCTCTGATTCCCCAAGCCAGCCCTTAAACTCTCGGCCTTAAGGTACATCTGTCCTTTTCTGGTCTCTAGGCACATTCTCAAAGGTTCGGGATGCTTCTTTTTTTCCCAGAGCCTGTGGAATTAGCTCTCATCTGACTCCAAAATTTAAAGTCTCTTTAATTGGCAGGTCTCCTTTATAGTTTTTGAAGGATGAAAGTCCCCACAGGTGACAGTCCCCACTTTTCTTTTTTTTCTAATTTTGAGTAATACTGTCCACTATCTCTACTCCCAGTCACCTTTGGGTCAAACTCTGCTTCTCCCTTACACCCATCGGAAAGCAGTATTTCCCCTTGGTTTTTATTTCTACCTCCATAATTGTCATGACTTCCTGCAGCCCTTGTGTTCTGACACTTTATGCCTGTGTGTGCATCATTTGAGATGACCATGTCAAGTCAGTTCTTGGATTATTTAAAATATTAATATATCTAAATGTCTTCATTACTGTGACATTCCTAGAAAAAACTTTATATCTCTAATAAAAATTGGGGCAGATTTTTAATGCACAGTAACACTGAGAGAGAATTTCCTCCAAAGCATTTTTACCATTCTTCCAAGTCTGGGGTAAGCTTATTTCTGGGAAAGGTAGTGTGTTTGGAAAATCATGGGTAGGAAAAAATTGTAGAGATTGACGTAGAAGGAGAAGGAAACAGAAGTTGAAGTTAGCTTCAGTGGTGCATGACCTTGCATTTTTGTTTCATTTCCTCAATAAATATTTTTTGACAAACAGATAATGAAGAATTATAGATGGGACTGCCAAGTAAGCAGGAGCAAGTCTATAATGCTACGGGTTGTTTTTTTTTTAAGATTTTGTTTATTTGTTAGAGAGAGAGCACGAGGAGGGGAAGTTGCAGAGGGAGAAGGAGAATCAGACTCCCCACTGAGCAGGGAGCCCAATGTGGGACTCAATCCTAGGACCCTGGGATGATGACCTGAGCCGAAGGCAGATGCTTAACTGACTGAGCCACCCAGGCGCCCCTAATGCTAAGGGTTTTTAAAAAGGAATTTGAAGATGTCCCCTGGCACTTTACTGTGGATGGAATAGCAGGATGGGGAGGCTGCCCTGATGCGTGACTGGACTTTAAGCCCTTTTAGGACAGAGATGAGTCTTGTTCCTCTGCAGATCTTCCTCAGGGTCTTACATAGAGCTGGGCCCACACAAGATCTTCAGTGAAGATTCGTTGTGTTTACTAAACTTGAACATACCATTCACCTCTCTTAATGAGGTCAGCCAGCGTGTGGTGCTCATGAAAACTGAAATTCTTTTCTTGAACATTGAGTCACATTTACCCTTAAAATATGGACATTTCATCCTTCCTTATTCAACTTCATTTCATAACCTGTCCCTCCAAGATCCAGAGGGATCTGTTCACAGCCAGTGAGGGACCCAGGCTGTGGAGTTTTCCGCCCACTTTGGAAAGGACATTAGAACTTAGTAGGTAAGAGCACCAGGGTTGCAGCAGAGAGACATGTATTGGAACCTACCTCTGCTACTCATTAATTCTCTGTTCTTAGGCCATTTTCTTGGCCTTCTGAAGTCTTGGTTTCCTCATCTGAATTGCAGCTAATAAGCATACTTACTGTATCAGGATGGTATCGAGTTTGATTGTGAGTAAGCAAAAGCCCAAAATATTAGTGACTTAAACAATAGAGAAGTTTATTTCTTCTCATGTATAAATTTGGAGGTAGGTAGTCCAAAATTAGTGTGGTAGCTCTGTTCCATTAAGTCCTCAGGGACAGGCCCAAGCTCCAGCTCCCCAAAAAAGTCTTTTTCTTCTTCATGGTCCAAAGTGTTAGCCATCACATTTGCTTTCCAGATAACAGAGTAAAAGAAAAGAAGAGGAGAAGGACAAAATGCTCTCTGTTTTAGGAGAGTTCCCTGAAGCCATCATATGACCCCTTCTGCTTGCAATTTGTCCACCAGAATGGAATTGCGTGTCCATGCCCACCTTTAAGAGAAGATAGGAAATAGTAACTTTATCCTGGATGGCCACATCCATGACCAAAAGTTACATGACTGTGAGAGGAAGTTATATCCCAGGGAGGCAATGTAATGTGTACCTCACCCACTCAGAGAGCTGTGGTGGGAATAAAATGAGGTGATGTCCGAAATCCATTCAGGATATGTGGTATTGCTCAATGAATGGTCAGTTGTACCATCATTGTACTGTTCGGAGAAGGAGGAGGGTCTCAATGAAAGGACTTGAGGCCTTTCTCTGTACTACGAGGGGCCCTCTTAGGATGTGGAAGGGTGGTGTTGGGTCTTTAAAAGCCATAGTTCAGAAACCCAGGGCCCTCTCCTTCAACCCCTGGCACTTTCTCCCTCCCTCCCTGCAGGAGCAGATCTGGTGATTAATGAAGTGATGTGGTGGGACCATGGAGTGTATTATTGCACCATTGAGGCTCCCGGGGACACGTCAGGAGACCCAGATAAGGAGGTGAAACTCATTGTCCTGCGTAAGTGCTGCTGGAGCTTTCTCTTTAGCTACCCCATCCCTGTGACACTTTTACATGCAGAAAAAAGAACAGAAGCAAGCAAGCCCAGGTTATTGTTGGATTGCCAACTTCTGAAGGTCCCTTACCAAAGCTAAACCTTTTTTTTGGCCAGTATTTTGATTGAACGTTATCTATAGGTCAAGAGCTGTATTTATTAGACCTCTAGAACATTAGCCCTGGAAGCATTCACCGGCAGGTTTAGTTAGGTTGGCGTCTCCCCTGCAGACTGGCTGACAGTGATCTTCATCATTCTGGGAGCCCTCCTCCTGCTCCTGCTGATCGGAGTGTGCTGGTGCCAGTGCTGTCCTCAGTATTGCTGCTGCTACATCCGCTGCCCCTGCTGCCCAGCCCGTTGCTGCTGCCCCGAGGAAGGTGAGAGGGGACGGACAAGCTGTGGGAGGGGGTGAGGCTGCAGACTGCTATCCCAAATAGATCAACTTCACACACCAGGCCAACAACTTGGGAAATTTGACATTTTAAAACAGAATTATGTCACGTCCTAAAAAATTTGGCTGTGGAATGCCGTTTTTTTTTTTTTTGGTAGAAAATTATTCTATAAAATTATTTTCTTAATAAATAGATTGCATGGAATCAACTGCTTTAAATGGAAGGAGTTTTGTGTTCTTAAAATAACATTTTTCCCTGATAATATAAGTAAAGTATTGCATTTTAGAAAACTTGAGAAATTCAGGAAAATGTGAAGACTAATCTGAGCACTCAGAGATAATCACTCTTATCTCTCTTATCAGTCTGGTTCATTTGAACAGGAATTTTTTAAAAGAAAAGATAAGGAATTGCCTCTTAAGATAGAAACTAAACTTAATCCACGATGTCAAGAAGGTCAGTGACCTGTGTCTGGTTTTAGGCCTGTGTTCCCGGGTTGTCTTACAGGAAAAGAGAACTAACTTTTGTTGGATGTCTGCCATATATTGGCCCTTCGCATATATTTCCCTATATGAATTCTCACAACCCTGGAAGGCTGTATCATCACTACTTAACAGATGAGGGGGACTGAAGGTCAGAGTAGTCACAGCTAGTCAATAGCAGTGGCAGTATGGTGTTGAATCTGTGTTCATCTGACTTATGAGTGCCTACATGTCACACAGTAGAGGCTGCCATAGCCTCTATTTGGAGATCACAGTGGGCTTGGCAGAGATACCAATGAGCTCTGTAAAGAGAGGAAAAATAGCAGAGAACTCAATGTTGGGCTGTGGAACTCCTTACCTTTCAGAAGCCTCTGGGAGAGATGCCGTGGAGCAGTCACTGTCACTGGAGTAGTAATATGCAAGAATAGATGAGAAAATCACTCCCAAGATGCCTTCTTGGAATTCCTAGGTCCGTGGGGCACTAAAAACAGGCAGGACTGGGGACAAGGCCAACACAAATGACAAATGTATCCACTGTTTCAGTAAGCTGATCAACAGATTCTGGGGGAGAGTGGTTTCTCCTAAGCAGTTCGAGTTCATTTAGAAGAACTGATAACAAAGAAATGCAGGCCACAAGTAAAGATCCCTGGGCTTGAGCAAATGAGGTCACTTTCAGAGTGAGTCACTACAGCAGACTGTCCTGAGAATTTTGATGACAAGAGGAGAGTACATGGAGGGGGCAGAAGTTGTTAAAGAGAGCTCTTGGATGAGGAAAGGGGTGTGTATGATGTTGGTTAGAATAAGATAACCCCAAGTATATCTGTAGGCAAAGAACCAAGGCCAGTAGGAAATGAGTAAAGTGAAGCTTTATGAAGTGAGATGATCAGTGAGCAGGTGGAAAAGGTGGGAGTGACATCAGGCATACGGAGAAAGGACTGCATTTAGAAAGGAAAGGAAGGTCAGCCTGACCTCTGGAGAGAGAGAGAAAGTCATTAAAATGTGAGGGATGGTCCAAGTATAAGGGAAGAAGCTGAGGGATATCATACCAACCTGTCTCAATTTCAGCAAATCAAAATTCTAGAAGCAGAAGGGAGCTTGAGAATGACATCAGTGCTTCTTGACCTTCTCTGACCACAGCCCACCTCCCTAACTTGGTCCTACTTTCCAGTGAGTTCATAGAGGACCAGCAAGGAGAAAAATGAGAATGACAGCAAATTTTAGTAAACCTTGATAATTCACTTAGTGCTGGTAAACAACCCACAGTAGAACTTAAAGATGAAAGTTATTGAAACTGAATCATAGATCGGTTACTGGCCATCCTCCCCACAGAACCTCTAGGCATACCCTGTGGTAGGCCACAGGGCGCACTGGGAATCTCTGATCTATGCCACCCACCTCCGCATCCCCCTCACAGCTGAGGGAAGTAAGGCCTAGAGAGACTTCAGCACAATCACACACAGCTTGCTGGTGACAGATCCTGGACTGGACATAGGTCTCTGGGTTCCATGCCCAGGGCTGGTTCCTCTTTTTCAACCAAGATGATGTCATCAGCTGAGAGTTCAGGGCGGGGGGAAGACATGAGAAGAGGGGAATGTTTAAACTGCTCTCGAGGAGGGAAGCGGGCTGGATAGATCAGTCAAGGGAAGCCATGTTGGGCAGTGCTGTTTGAGTGAGGTCAGTTGCCCGGCGGTGTGGTCAGCACTGGCAGGCAGCACGGGGGCCAGAAGCAAAAGCTGAAATGGTAAGAGTTCAAGCGCATGGGATTCTAGGAAGCTCCTAAGGATGTCGCTGAAATGACTAGCCAGTCAAGTTAGAGGGGGCTGGTAGTATGGAAAAAGTGAAAGGACTGTGTGACCATGGGTTGAAAGAGGGTAAAGAATGAGTTCTGTTACGAGTGAAGAGGGGCTGGGAAGTAGTTTGCAAGTGCAGCTGGAAAGCTTCAGACACCACGGGTGATGCTGGCTGCAGGGAAGGAGGGGCTCGGGTCTCTAGAGGAGGGGGAAGTGCTGTGCCATTTCTCTCACCAAAGAGACGTCTTAAAGAATATGCCCTGGGTTTTCCTCAGAAATAAAGATAAATCGGCCTTTGATGGTCTAGTCTCCAAATGTGTACTTTTGTTTCCTATGGGATCTAAGGCAAAAGAAGGGACTTGTTATAACAATTTATATGACAGTGAGAGCTACTGTGTCTTGATTGTCATCTATTAGGGATGTCATGTGTTTTGCTTCATTTAACCTCCACAACTTCATGAAATCGGTATCTCTGCCCTTAGCTCATAGAGGAGGAGCCTGGGCCCAGAGACTCTGGAAATTTACTCAAAATCACACAGCTGGTACTTGCTGGGATTCATGCTGAAGTCCATCTGATCCTCAAAGCTTGTATTTAAGGAAACTTAACCCTGAGGACCACAGTTCTCAAAACATTGTTGAGAATCCTCAGTAGTCAACTCCAGTTGGGCTTCCTGCACTAGCATTAAGGAGCTTGTTAAAAACACAACTTGTGCTTGCTTTGCACTAGACAGAAGGAGAGTATCTGGGAGTGGGATCTAGGAATCTGTATTTTTAACTAGCTCCTTAGCATGATCAAGGCACACTTTGCTCCACTGAGGTTCAGAGATAACTTATTAGGAGTCTTTTGAGGCTTAGCTACTTTCTCCATGTCTCTTCTTTTATTGCCTGATTCCCCCCTAGGTGAACAGCAGAAAACCCTGACATCCCCATGGGACAGGAGGGCCAGGGAGAACCTCAGAGGCTATGTTTTCCATTCAGGTTTCAACAGTTTCATTACATCAGGGAAAGGTGGGGCCTAGGGGAAAAGGGTGTGGCAGCTAAGAAGAGAGCAGGTGGGTTAATCTCTGGAGTATGGAAAATTTGACAGGAAAGCTCATGGAGGATCTAGAAGGGTCTTTAGGGAGTTGTCTGCCTGTGCAGAGGATCCTGTTAGTTAAAAAACATCGTTTGGGGAACAGGGAGTAAGCCCCACTTTCCCTTTGTCAACTGTGGAATTGAGGAAAGTGGCCAGGGTTCAGTTAGAGAGGTGGGGAGTAGGTAAGGTTGTTCTCAATGGAGTCAGATGCCCCAGGCCTTAGAGGCAGAAAATTGGAGTGGGTTTTGAAGTGTGGGGCTGATTTGGAGAGAAATAAAGTGAAGAGGCACCGCTATGGAAAGTGTGTCTTGTCTTGGTTTGGTTTGTTTCATCACAGAAATAAAGGAGAGTCTGGGACTCTGATTTGGCAGAAAGACCACAGGCTTGGACATCAGAGAGGTACCTCTGTCCATCACCAGCTATAGGACCTTGAACTGGGAGGTCAACCTCTGTGCACCCAGCTTCTTCATCTAATTCCCACATTAAGAGATTGCTCTGAGGGCGCCTGGGTGGCTCAGTGGGTTAAAGCCTCTGCCTTCGGCTCAGGTCATGATCTCAGCGTCTTGGGATCGAGGCCCACATCGGGCTCTCTGCTCGGCAGGGAGCCTGCTTCCTCCTCTCTCTTCTCTCTCTGCCTGCCTCTCTGCCTACCTGTAATCCCTCTCTCTGTGTCAAATAAATAAATAAAATCTTAAAAAAAAAAAGAGAGATTGCTTTGAGGATTAGTTAGCTTATGTGAAGTGACTGGCACATGCATAGTAAGCAGGCATTATGTGTGCGGAGCGTAGCCCATGAAAGGAACTGGGGAAGCCATCGGTTAGCAAGAGGGAGAGGAAAGTGCTGAGCACGTGAAAGGTCTGGAGTGCTGTCCACCTGAAGGTGTGGCAGCTGGAGGAGCTGTTCTAAGTCTACATCTGCCTTCCTCCAGGCTACGTACGCAGTGACACACTGTCAGGGCTGCGGCTTCTGACATTTCTGAGGCTCAGCTGCAACCACTTCTTGTGCTGGAAGTGTGTTTCACACCGGAGCCACCGGGTCCTGATGACCACTCAGCTGTTGGCCTCAGCAAATCCCCGACCCTGTGCAGCAGGGGGCAGAATGCCTGTCTTCTGTTCCCTTACTGTGCCAGGAAGAAGCCTCAGGCAGAGCCCTGCTGCATTAGAGGTGGTCAACGGAGCTTGAGGAATGCAGGAGAAGGGGAAAGTGTCAAGCAGGGGGCCTCAGGCAGGCACTTCCTGCCCTGAAACGCACAAGTACATTTCCTGCATGCATGGATAGACAGAGACCTTGGGGGACAGTTACCTCAAAATAGAATTTCATGAACAAAACCAACTCAATGCATTTGTTTTTAATTTGCACTCACAGGGGTGGGGGGGAGGGGACTGTGTGCTTAACACTAGCTGTACCTGGGGTACCAGAGTGACATGTCTATGGATTCCTTGTGCTGCTTTTTTATATGATTTTTTTTTTGCACTGAAAGGCTCTCTTCTTTGCCTTCCCTGTACCCCTTAGAGATTCCTCCTACTTAGGGAAAACCCCAACACTTTCTGAGATAAGGAGAAGAATAGAAAGGATCCACTGGGATCTACTTCAGCTTTTTGCATCTCTTGCCTCCCTCCCACTAGTTCCTCCCTCCGAGGGCTGTGCACCAGCTAGAAGGTTCTTCGGTCTCCTTCCCTCTACTAGTAATTCTGCCCACTGACCTCAGCATCTACATCTTTTTTTGTTTTCCTTTTTCCACTCTGAGCAGGCAGCCCTGAGCTTCCCTGGCAGCCCCTGCCTCACAGCCCCCTCGAAGTCCTTTGTGTCTGCACCTTCTATATTTGGTCTGTGGCTGAAGGCCTTGTTGGCCCAGGACCTGGGATTTCATGGCCTACTAATAACCACATATCTACCTACATCTTAGGTGAACCTGGGAATGGCGGGATGATGCAATGTTTTCAAGCCGGGGAAGTCAGATGTTATATGTGTACTTTCCTGTTGTACATTCCCAGCTCCTTGCCAGAAGATGGATGGGTTACTGCTCCTATGCAAGATAGGTTAGAAACTGGCCTCTTAGCAAGGCCTCTGGGTAGAAAGAAGTGAAGTGGGAGGTGTGGGGCTTGTCCTGGCTGAGGGTCTGCATTTCTCCTTTCTCCCCTGCAGCCCTGGCCCGCCACCGCTACCTGAAGCAGGCTCAGGCCCTAGGCCCTCAGATGATGGAAAAACCCCTATACTGGGGGGCGGACAGGAGCTCCCAGGTTTCATCTTATCCAATGAACCTGCTGCTGCAGCGAGGTAAACCTTGCCAGAGATTTGGGGTGGGAGAGGGCAGAGGGCAAGGGTAGGCGCTGGGACTACATTGGGGCCCTCATGACCAATATAGTGGGTATCTGTGATTGAGGATGGGTTCAGAATGGATGCAAACTGATTAACGTGGCATTTTGGTGCGCTGGTTCTGAGGAACATGTTTGGGGCCAGCAGTTCTGCATGTTCTTATCCTTGTTTCTATTCAGATTTGTCTCTGCGATCCAGCCTCCCACCGATGCCAGTGACCCAGACTGCCGCTCACCCTCCCATCGCCAATGGTGTCTTAGAGTATTTGGAGAAAGAGCTGCGAAACCTCAACCCAGCTCAGCCTCTGCCCCCTGACTTCAAAGCCATATCTGGCCAAGCCTGCAGTATGCTGTCCTCCCTGGGCTCTGAGGTTGTGGAGCGCAGAATCATCCACCTGCCCCCACTGATCAGAGACCTGCCGTCCTCACGGAGGACCAGCAGCTCCTCCCACCAGCAATGGCTCACCCCAATTCCCCCTGGACCCTGGGATCCAAGGGAAGGGAGAAGGCAGCCCCACTACTCTGATTTCCACCGGGAACTTCAGGACCAGGAGCCTAAGCGCTGGGTGTTGGAGGGACGGGAGCTGAACCGACTTCAGAGGGGAAGGCATCACCGCTCCGGGCTACACGGGTCTCCTGCGCCCTGGTCAGACAGGGACAGCCTCAGTGAGGGCCCCTCATCAAGGGAGGCCCGCTGGCAGCCCGAGCACCCACCTCTCCGGAGGAGCCGCTACCCAGACCGACCCCGCAGGCCCAGCCCCCGGGAGAATGCCCAGAGGCACCGGAGGCGCAGGCACCGCAGCTACTCCCCTCCCTTGCCTTCTGGCCTCAGTTCCTGGAGCTCTGAGGAAGATGAGAAGGAGAGGCAACCCCGGAGCTGGGGAACCCATCACCGCCGCAGTTCACCCTCCTCTAACTGGCCTGAGGAGAAGCCACCCAGCTACCGCTCACTGGATGTCCTGCCGGGCAAGAATGGCAGGAAAAAAGAGAGTGTGGAGAGGCGCTCGGTGAGCCTGGGGCATCCTGCTGCGGGTCGGCCGTGGGCAGAGCGAGGCTTGGCCACAGCTGACACAGGCCGCCCCACCTGCCCCCCATGAGGAGGGTACCTCCTCCTTGAGCTTGCCCCGTGGGCTAGTGAGACCTTGTGTCAGAGCTAGAAGGGGCCCCATGCGATGCAGAGGGTGGAGGAAGGCTCGATGCTTGATGCTTTAAAAAGGGCCTTCTCATCCTCAGGCCAGCCCTCCTCACTGTCTCGTGAGGCAGGCTTCCCCCATTTCACAGATGAGGAAACGAGGCCCAGAATAATTCAGCACCCCTGAGTAGTAGAGCTAAGACTTAAATGCAGGTTTCGTGGCTAAGGTTTTACTTCCTGTCATAGCTGCCTGCCTTTACTTAGCAACCCTATTTCCATACCCCAAGTTAGACCGTGCAGCCTGACAGGACGTTTGTGCCACTTCTGGGGAACAGCAAGTCAGTGTGCAAGGCCTTGTACTCGAGGATGAGTTCCTGTGAGACCCCCTGGAAAGAATCCTTAAACTTATTAAAAACAAAAAATCTCATATCCCAAATATGAGTCAAAACTTTAGGGTTCTGGAACTGGCCAGGTGCCAATGAGTGCCAGTCATAGCTTACTAGTCTAAAAGGGGTCCAAAGAGGGCTCATAGGCCTTTCAGGTCTTAAATTTTTTTTAAAAATGTGACTTAAAATATCATTTTATAATTGATATACCAAAACGATGGTATTCCCTTACATCACTTTACAAAGTTATGCTGCCATGGCTCAAAAATATTCGTGAACTGCCTTCAGAGTCAACTTAAAATCTATTTCTCTATCTGGCCAAAATCCTTTTCTGTTTTGCTTCCTTTGAGAAAAAGGGATATGTAGCAGGCTCTGAGGGAAGTTCCCAGAGTAGAGAATATTATAGGAAGAATTTTAGTCTCCCATACACTTCCAAGGATATTTGGAAATGCAAGTTTTAAACCAATCACAGGCATGGAGTGTGCAAAGAAACAGGCACCTTATGGAAGCTATGGTGCTAGCCTTTCTAGAAAAGAGCCTTGGTGAGAGGGTGATTCATGAAGAAGGTAGCAAAGGCCTATAGGTAGTTCTAAAATAATGGCAGTTCTCATAGATGTCCCAGGAGAGAGGCAAAGGCCAGTAACAATGAAATTTAGTAATATCCTTACTAAGTGGTACCTTACTATGGCCACTGATCTCATATTCCAACCCTCACAGCACTCTGTGAGGTTTGTACTGTTATCTTCATTCATTTTGTAGTGGATACAACTCTTTCTTCCATGTTACCAATAAGAAAATTACATCCTGAAAGAACACCTGGAACCAGTTAAAGCCAGGACAACTGCTGCTACTTTAGTCAAAGAGTGACTAAACTGTCTCTTATCTTCATTTTAACAGAAAAAAATGGAATTTGAAAGGCAGTTTTTAGCCCCAAATCTAAACCCTATCTTTGAAGTTTTTTTTTTCATTTTCTTCTCTTTAAGTGAAATTATGTGGTTTCTTGTGAGAGAAGGGTAAAAGGAACATTAGTTATTTTCCAGCCATTGGGGTAAGCCTTTTCCAAATCTTATTTATTTAATCTGAGCAACAATGTCTGAGGCTCAGGGAGATTGGGTATCATGCTCGAAGTCACTCAGCCAATAAGCAGGGGAGCCAGAATTTGAACATGGATAGCCCTCTGACTTTCAAGCCTGTACCTTTTCAGTAACTTCATGCAGCCTCATTTGAAAGAAACAAGAATCATTTGGGCCAATGATGTTTTCCTACTATGTTTCTTCCTGGTAACTTTATTTCTTTCTCATTTTCTGAAAATCTCACAGCTTCCTTTATCATTAAGATGTACACACCACTAATTCTACCACAAGCAAACCAGATTTTCTATTGTAAAGTTGCTCATGAGATGCAAATATTTCGCTCAAGATCATCTTAAAGCTTTCATTGTTTTGGATTTCTCTGAGTTTATCTCCCAAAGTATTATCACTTTATCACTTTGACTGTTTACTCATATTTTGAGTGACTACAGGCCCATGGCCATGGCTGACTTTAGAAGATTGGTTGGTTTGACAAGCACAGTGTTTTGTTTTTGGTTTGAATTTTGAAAGCCTTCAGTGAAGCAAAAGCCTCCAGGGCCAAAGTCTTACTCTTTGCTGCTCTCCTCAGTGGGGCTGGATGCTTCCCACACACTTTCCAAACCTCTGAAGTCTTCAGAGCTTGCAGCTAACTTCAGAACTTATAATACAATTCGGCCACTAGATGGCAATCTTTGACTATGTATAACGAAGTCTCTGTTTGCCCCTTGAGTTAATAAATGTATCACTAGTTTCTTAAATCAAGCTTTCAGCAGTTACAGCTTTGCCATAACTTTTTACAAAATACTTATTAAAAATACTTCATTAAATAATAAAAGCAATGTGCATTAATCAAAAAACCTCTTGGCTTTCATGGAACCTTCTCTCTGAAAAATGTTTAACAAGTAGTTATGGAGGAACAAGGGCTTCCATCCATAATAGGTAAGAACTATTCTCTGCACAGTGCCCACGAGAAAATGGGAGTTATGCTGAGAAATCTCCCATTTGACTACAGAATCAGGATTCCAGCAGAGATCTGATCTCAGGTCTGGTGTTTTTTTTCACTCCATCAACTACCTCAGAAAGTTACCTTCAGCAAGCTCTGCACAAATTCCTTTTGTCCCCTTTCATTGCTTTCCGTTGTATCAGAGATTATTCATCCTAAAGCATTTTGATTAGAAGCCATGCTCCCTAAAACATACTTTCTTGATAAAATAGAAACTTTTTTTATAGTAACATGAATGTATATACATATACAATGTAACAGAATGTTGGGGAACAGATACCTTGTTTTGCCATTTCAAATAGGATAAGAAAGGTCACATTCATGGACTACAGCTACAGATACTCAAAACTTAGAAATGATCCCCTACAATACATAGTTAGAGAAATATGAGAAACATAGACATTGTCCTTGCCCTGATAGAACAAGTTGAAAAAGCCAAAAGACCAAGCTGAAGAAAAGTCACTGAGTTTGGTCAGAAAGAGATAATTAATGATCTCTGAAAAATAACTTGAGAGAAATACTAAGGTATGAAGCTCAACTTTCTAGAAAAGGGCTGAAAAGGAATGGTTCAGGAGACTATGAATAGGAAAAGAACCGGGCCATGTCTTCATGAACAAATAGTAGGGAGATGGGCTGATGAATGGACAAGGTACTTTTTTCAGTCTAAGGGAGAATTGAAGGTGTTAAAATCAGCAGGAGGCAAAGGGAATGAGACTGCAAGAAATTTTTGAACATTATGTATTTGAGGAGATATGAAAGAAGAGATGCCCAAGCCTGGGGAAGAGACTGGCTTCATGAGGAGTTAAGAAGTGTTTTTTAAACTGAGTTACGTTGTCCCACCACTCCCTTAGGATTTGCACCAGAATCAAGTGCACCGTGTATGTTGTATGCATAGACAATAGATCCCAGCTGACTGGATTCTTTTGTGTTCTATTCCCCAGGAGAGAGACAGCTCCCATAGTGGAAGGAGTGTGGTCATTTAGTCACCTGGCACAGCGCTACTTCTTTGGCTACTTCTCAGCTCCTGCATGCCATCAGCATCACCCAGATTTCCAGCTGACTTGAGAGGGACACTGCAAGCCCCTATCTTATAGTTTTGGCTTAGATTATGAGAACAAAATAGGAAAATATTAAAAAAAGAGTTTGAGGAATTAATGGCTGTAGTGTTAGCCTTGGCTCATACTCAGCACATTTAGAGTATCTGACTTGTAATGGACTCTAACTGGTGTTTGATCTCTCAGGAACTTAGTCGCCTGCACCTTCAAGTGGGTTGCAGAGCTCAGAACTATGGCCATTCTCAAAGCGAGAACTCAGGAATCTTTAAGAAGAAATCAAACATGTTTCAGGTGCAGGAAATTTATTGAACATGGAAATTTCCATGGGAACTTGTCTCTGTGTCTATAGGATATCTCCATGCCCAGTCCTGAGTGCTACTGAGGGTCAAGTCAGAGATGGCACAGGAAATACTCCAGCAATGTGCTCTCTAATGGGTTATTTATGCAAGTGCAGGCTATGACTAAGAAGCAGTTTTACACCAAACTTATTCCTGTCCCTTGTTTTCATCTTGCTTTTTTTTTTTTGCCTATACCTAATTTATATATCCTTACATATTATGTATCCATTAAAATCCAATGTATCCATTAAAATCACTTTAAATGCTTCTTGGGAACAACACAATATATAAATAAATTAGAAAGAAAATGTACTGGCCTAAGGATTCTGTCCTAAATAAATATTTACTTTGGTGCACTTGACTGAACTGAGTTTTCTTCCCTACTAAAGCTCGGAGAAGAGTCAGGCCCACTTGGATAGTTTGGAGTCACCTTTCTCCTGGCACCACTCAGCCTTGCAGAGATGAGATTTCCCAAGCAGAAGCATCCAGGTAGGTCTGGCCACTCAGAGAACCCGAGGAGGAGAGGACTATGCCCTCTGTAAAGTAAGCTCTACCACTCCCTCCTATCTTTCCCAGTCCCTTTGGTGGTTTCATGAACCCATTTGTGCTTGATGTAAAGATGCTCCTTGTGCAGATTGGAAGGAGATGGTCTGAACGGAGGTGTGTGTGTGTGTGTGTGTGTGTGTGTGTGTTCCTCAACAATATCTTTATGTATATGGTCTTAAGCTCAATTTAGATCCTGCTGTGTTGACACATTCATTATTTCCCCCCAGCCTCATTAATTACATCTGGAGAAACTAGGCTAAATGTGTGTATCAGGCAAAGATTTCTTTCAGATTTTTGATGTCTGTAATGTAATTGGGTCTAAAATAGCAAAACAGAAATAAAAATTAAAAATTTTAACAAAGATTCAGTAGGTGAGGATCTTCCAGTCTGGACAAGATGGCATAGACATTTTCTTGCTCCTTCCCACTAAGCATAACTTTATAAACCCTGAAAATGGCACAAAAAACAGGCAAAGGAGAACTCTAAAGGATGCTAAGAAGAAGGCAAGGGTGATTTGGGAACGCAGGGTGTGAGGAATAACATAGAGGCAGGGTATCTTGAGTCCCCCAATCAAAAAGGAGAAACACCCAGAGCTTGCATTTTCCAACTTCCCACCTAGCAAAAGAAGATAATAGCTCATTATTCCCCCTGGATTTAGTGGGAGTCCCTTTGACAACCTCGGGCAATGGGGACAGTCTAGGAGCCCTGCCAAAAGTAAGTGACTAGGGGAAGTATGCTTCTTCCCTGCTTGGCCAGAGACTCTTCCATGGAGAAGTACTGTGGTGAGTAGGAAGAACCAGTAAGAGAGACTCAGGTAAAGCAAGTAACTCAGCTGAGAAAGCTCTTTGTTCCCAAGGGCCAGAGATTCTCTTCCCCTGCCCAGAGATAGTAGGGCTGACTATGAAACCAGGAAAAAGGACCTGTCATGGCTAGCAGCCTGGGCCGGGAAGCCACTTTGTCTCCATGAAACTGAGACTCTCCTCCCTGGCCCACATTAACTAGGGTAGCAGGGGAATACCAAGAGAAAGATTTCTATATACTCCTCACCAAGAGATATCTGGCAACCCAGCCAGAGGAAATTCCTTCCATCACCTCGGGCAGCACCGACAGAAACCAGAGTGATTCTCAACAACACCGTATACATCAAGTAGACCAACATAACATCACGAAAGTTCTGAATAATTAAACTGCCATTAGAATCATGGCCTGCAAAAGTAGGCTAAAACTTGTATGTTGAACCTAATAGAGTAACTTCCTATGAAATAAAATACTAAAATAGGACTCAGAGTATCCTACCAGACAAAATGACCAGGATATAAACCAAGAACCAAGAAAATCACAACTTGAATGAAAAATGAAATCACCTGATGACAACCTGATATGAACCAGATGTTGGAATCATCTGATAAGAATTTGAAGGTAGACATTATAAAAATACTACAACAGTCAGTTACAAATTCTCTTAAAAAATAGAAAAATCTCAAAAAAGAAATAGAAGTTATGCAAAAAAGAAAAGGAAATTATAAAACTGAAAAATACAAAGCTCAGAAATTAAAAAACTCACAGGATGGGCCAAACAGTAGAGTGGAAATGGAAGGATAGAATCAGTGACCATGAGGACAGAACAATAGAATTCACTCAATTTGAACAATAGAAAATAAACTGAAAAAAATGAACAGAGTCTCAGGGACCTGTGAGACTATAACAAAATATCTAATATCATTGGAGTACCAGAAAGTAGAGGAGAAAAGTGGGGATGAATGAATATTTGAAGAAATAATGTCTGGGAACTTCCCATATTTGGTGAAAGACACCAACAGAGAGATTGAATGAACCTAAAAGCTGAATGAACCCAAACAGGATAAACTTAAATGATCCATGCCAAGATATATCATAATTAAACTTTTAAAAAAGGACAAAAGCTCCTGAAAGCAGCCAGAGAGAAACAAGGCATTCTCTGTAGGGAAACAACAATTTAAGTGGATTTCTTATGTAAAACCATGAAGAAGGAAATGGCAGAATGTTTTTTTTAAGTGCTGAAAGAAAAGAACTGTTAACCATAATTCTCTGTCTGGAAAAGCTATTTTTCAGGAATGAAGGGAAAATAAAGACATTCATAGAAGAGTGAAAATTAAGATTCTGTGACCAGCAGACCTACCCTGAAAAGACTGAAGTTCTTCAAACAGAAAGAAATGATAAAAGAAGGAAACTTACAACATCAGGAATCAAGAAGAAATAATAGAACAGAAATATCAGTCCATACAATAGACAGTTCTCCTTATGAGTTTTATAAATTGTATTGACTATTGAAACAAAAATTATAATACTAATATTCAAAACAATGATATTTAAAGGTAGGAAAGGTAAAGAGACCTAAATGGAAGTGCAGTTTCTATACTTCACCTGAAGTGGTAAATGTTGATACCCATACATTGTTATAAATAGCACCCACAGCAACCACTATGAATATTATACAGAGAGACAAACTCAAAATTATTACTCAGCCATCAGGAAGGATGAATACCCGCCATTTGCATCACCATGGATGGAACTGGAGGGGATTATGCTAAAGTCCAGCAGAGAAAGACAATTATCATATGGTTTCACTCATATGTGAGACATAAGGAATAGCCTGGAGGACCACAGGGGAATGGAGGGAAAACGGAATGGGAAGAAATCAGAGAAGGACACAAACCATGAGAGACTCTGGATTCCAGGAAATGAACTGAGAGTCACAGAAAGGAGACAAATGTAAAGGAATTGAAATCATACAGAATGTGTGCTCTGACTATAAAGGAATCAAACTGGAAATTTATAACAAAGACAACGGGAAACTCTTGAAACACTTGGAAACTAAGCAAACATACTTCTAAATAATTACAGGCAAAAAGGAAGCCTCAAAGGGAGTTTAAAAAGTACAGACAACTAAATAAAAATGAAAACACAACATATCAAAATATATAGGATGCAGCTAAATCAGTACTGAGAGGGAAATTTATAACACTAAATGTTTACATTTAAAATGAGGAAAAGTGTCATTTCTGTAATCTAGGTTCTTAATTCGATAAACTATAAAAAGAAGCAAAACAAACCCAAAGTAAACAGAAAGTGTGAACTAATATAAGAACAGAAAATAAAATTGCAAATAGAAAACATTACCAAAAAACGCAAGAAACAAGAAGCTTGTTCTTCAAAAATATCAATAAAATTGATTTAAAAAACCCTCCATTAAGACTGACAAAAATAGAATACATATTATCAGTATCAGGATGAAATAGGAAATATCATTCCAGACACTGCAGCCAGTATAAATACAAAAGTATAAAATAAATAATAAACATAAATAATTATCATATAGTTATTGAGCAATAATTATAAAGAAATAATAAAAGAGTACTACATAAAACTTTATGCTCATAAGTATGGTGTCTTAGAAGAAATGAAATAATTCTCTGAGAACCACAAATAGCCAAAATTCAACTAAGATGAAATAGATCATCTCAAAAGTTCTATAACCATTATGGAAATTGGATCTTTTTGGCTTCAAGATTTTTTGTATTCAATATGTTCTACTTTCACATCGTGTCCTATTTACTGATACAGGTAAGTGACAACTGTAGAAGCCTGGATATCTGTCAACACAAATGAAGGAATAATGTTTGTTTCCATTATATGCTCCTAGGTAGAGGAACCTAGGTTAATGTAAAAATTTTTTAATGCTCAAATGCTTCAAGTTTGTGTGTATGATAAGAATGTCCACATTGAACTACCTCTGTAACAGGGCTAAGCTGGCCATATCTCCCCATGGAATAACTTGATGCCCATAACTCTCCATGGAATAACTTGATGCCCATAGATCAAACTGATTTTGAACTGCCCAGCAGTTACAACTTTCTGTTCTAGATAATTAAGATTCTCATCAAAGTCTCCTCTTACATTATGAATATCACAGGCCAGTCTTGAGATGGTTGTAACTGTCTTTGGTGCCAAGGTTTCCAGTACAGAGAATGTGCTGAATCTTTCCCGGCACCAGCAGTTTTTTCAGCTGGCAAACTAATATGGGATATGCGGGTCTCCTAATACCAACACCAACATCCTGTCACTGGGCTCTGCTTAGTCACCATAAGCGCTGCCACCTCAGAAAACTGGATTTTTAACTAAAAGCTCTCTGAAATGAAATCTCCAGACCTAGACAGTCTCACTGGAGAAGTCTAGCACAACTTTAGAAGTATAATTAACAGTAACTTTACACACTCTCTTCCAGAAGAGGAAGAAATACTCCCTGCTCATTTAAAGAAGACAGTGCAAAGCCATTGCAAAAGTCATTACAAAGAAAAAACTATGAACAAACATCTCTCTTGAACTTAGATGTAAAAATCCTTAACAGAATATTACCAAATACTTTAATATATAAAAATAATTATACACCATGAACAAGTGGGAATTGGTCCAGATAAATAAGCCTGGTTCCCAGCATAGTAAAAACAATCTTGAAAGACAAAATTGGAGGACTTATATCTTCCAATTTTAAAATGTACTATAAAGCTGTAGTAGTTAAGAGAGTGTGGTACCGACATAGTATAGACATATTGATCAGTGGAACAGAATTGAGAGCCCAGAAACAAATCTTTAAATTTATGGTAAATTGATTTTTTACAAAGCTATTTAGGCAATTCAGTGAGCGAAGGATTGTCTTTTCTACAAATGATGCTAGGTCACTTGGATAGCCACAGGTAAAAAGATGGATTTAGACCCTTTACATATGCAAATAATTAATTCAAAGTGGATAATAGTCTAAATGTAAGAGTTAAAACTGTAAAACATTTAGAGAAAAAGAAGAAAAACTTTATGTCCTTGGATTAAGCGTTCTTAGTATGACATCAATAGCATAACCCTTAAAAAATTATAAATTGGACTTCATCAAAATTTTAAAGTTTTGCACTTCAAAAGACACCATTAAGGAAATAGAAATACAAACCACAAACTTAGAGTATATATTCACAAATCCTTGATAAGAATACTTCTAACTATAATCTATAAAGAAATCTTACAACTCAATAAGACAAACAACAAAATTTTTAAAAATAGACAAGGTTTGAATAGAGATTTCACAAAGGAAAACATAAAGATGGCTAATGAGCACATGAAAAGATGTTCTATATAATATTACTATCATTACAAATTAAAACCACAATGAGACACCACTTCATACCCACTAGAATGATGATAATGAAAGAGGCAGACAATAATAAGTCGTAGCATATGGGGCGCCTGCGTGGCTCAGTTGGTTAAGCGACTGCCTTCAGCTCAGGTCATGATTTCAGGGTCCTTGGGATTGAGCCCCGCATCTGGCTCCCTGCTCAGCGGGAAGCCTGCTTCTCCCTCTCCCACTCCCCCTGCTTGTGTTCCCTCTCTCACTGTCTGTCAAATAAATAAATAAAATCTTAAAAAAAAAATAAGTGGTAGCATAAATGTGGAAAAATGGAAATCTTCATGGTTGCTGATGGAAATCTGAAATGATGTGGCTGCTTTGAAAGCCTTTTGGCAATTAAAAAAATGCATATTAGACATAAATTTACCATACAACCCAGAAATTCCACTCCCTGTTATTACCCAAGAGAAATTATCTACATAAAAACATATATGAATGTCTATAGAAGCCTTATTTACAATAACAAAAAAAGCAGAAAAAATCCAGATTTCCATCAACTGGTGAACAGATGAACAAAATGTGGTGTAGCCATACAATGGAATTCTATTAAGTAATAAAGAAAAACAAATTACTTATGAATACCACAGCATGGATGAACTTCAAAGATGATATGCTAAGTGAAAGAAGCCAAATACAAAAGACCACATATCATATGATTCCATTTATATGAGATGCCAGAAAAGGCAAATCTTTACAGACAGTAAGTTAGTGGTTGCCTAGGACTCGCATTGGAACAGGAAGTGACTGCAAATGGACAGGAGGTTTCTTTTTGGGGTGACAGAAATATCCTAATATTGGATTATGGTGATGGTTGCAAAATTTTGTAAACTTACTAAAAATCATGAAACTGTATGCTTATAATGGGTGAATTCTATGATATATACTATACCTTAATAAAAATCTTTAGTAGGTCAAAACAAACGTCATTACAAAATGTGTTCTCTGATATATAATGAGTGGTAGAAATCCTTTTAAAATATGTTCATATGAATGCTAATTTTAATTTAAAAAATTTTTCTTTTCTAACAGAAGAAGGGAAATTGAAGCAAAACTGGAAGAATTGTTAAACTTCAAATATTTCATTTGAAGAGATTTTGTTTTTGAAAAGAGTCCTCCTGGATTTTTAAAAAAGACAAAGGAAAATGTTGAGCAGTTGGAAATCATTGTGCTTTAAAACCCCAGGTTTCGAAAGCCCTATCAGATTATGAAAAAAGACAAAGGAAAATGTTGAGTAGTTGGAGTCATTCATTGTGCTTTAAAACCCCAGGTTTCAAATGCTAGCCACTCTCACATTCCCTATAATCTCTGCTCACCTCTTGATTTAGTTTTGTTGTCAAAGTAAACAAAGTTCCCAGTTATATTTATTTTTAAAAATCCAAAGAATATATAATTTTTACTCAAGGCTATTTTTCAACTTCTGCAAAAAGGATACAAAGATACAGGCATCTTAAAAATCAGAAACAGTTCTGGTCCCAATTCTGTTTAGTAAAATGCTGTTCTTTTTGGGGGGTAATTTCATGGAGGACAGAGTTCATTTTAAGTTCAGCTACATCAAGATATGAACTAGCCCGTCCCTCCTCCCCCTCACCCCCTACCCCCTCACC